>VURO01005511.1:83955-100611 GCA_015108175.1 Pelvicachromis taeniatus
CTGTGGTCTCTCTCACACACACATACTCTCTAATGGATGTAGCTTCAGTTGCTGTTTTTCCTTCCCTGTTCCATTAAGGAGTTTTGCTGTTGACATTTCACACTATGCTGCTCCCGATGAGAGGACTGAAGTCTGAGTAAGTTATTTGTCTGAACAGCTTGATTCGGACCATTGAGTACCGTCTGGCTCCTCATAACCCCAACGGTCCTTCTGGAATGACCCCAGCGTGGACATACACACAGGCATGCGAGGGGGATTTTGAGCTGGTTCCACTGCAAGGAGCCAGCCAGAGCTGCCAAACCACGAGGCTAAAACAAGACCCCAGAGACACGAGGAACCCTGCAGCGCTGAGAGAGGGAGAGACAGGGGGGGGGGGAGGTTGGAGAAAACTGTGCTAGCTGTGGAAATGATCTGGCAAGGCCCAGAAAATGAAGCTCTTGGTATCTCTGTAATAATACAACCACAGGATAGTTGCTATATGAGTTGTGCCAATAGCGAGGGTGTTTGTAACAGAGCAGAAATTGGATGTGTGGAGGGGTTGGGGGGGGGGTTCCATTGTCCTTTTCAACAAAGCATGTGCACATTTACCAAAAAAACCCCACAAATATACAAAACAAAGGAATGCAAATCCATCATACTTATAAAGTCCTGCATCGCAAACGGAGATAACCAGCTCCGTTTGATTGAACGTCTCATCTTTCTCTCGATAAAGGCATCAGTCAGTGATGGATGCGGCCGTCTTCAGTGTTTCAGTGTTTCATCTTGATTCTCTTTTGTAATAAAGCACGTTGTTCCACTCCCATTCATGCTTCATACCACCCACTCCAGTTGTTCTCCGTGTCTTTGAGCCGCCCAGATGAAAGCCGTGCCTGAGCCGAGCCTTGTCGCGTTTTCCAGTGTGAATATGTGCTTGTTGTTTTTAGGGTTGTAAATAGACACATCTGTCTGCCATCGCCGCTTCGGTCCTTGATTTACGCTCCTACAAATCCCACAATGCCGCCGGACCAGCTGGAAGCCATAAGCAAAGTGTTTTTGCCGTATGTGTTCATCCTTGAGAGGAATCCAAGATATTATAAAAACCAGAGCAGAGAGTTTTCAGCCATTCAGGGCTGTATTTTTTTCCTCTTTTTTCCTTTTTAGTGCCATAAGATGCCATTATTGGCCGGTGACATAAAATAAGACACAGCTAATGCACTCCTCGCTAATATTTAACACGTATGGGATCTAAAAGCCCATTTTTATCGTGTAATTGTCACCGAGATAGACACACTGGCGGCAATTTCTCTCTCATCAGTTGGTACAGAGGTGATGAGATTTGACACGAGCTCAATTTAACACCCTGGATTGAATGAAATTGAGGTCTTCACTCTGTAGCTTAACGGGGCGTGCTTTCCCTGGTTTGTCACTGCTGCAAAAATCTATCACCTACAAGCCCGCAGCTCAGCAGAAATGCACCTCAATTTGTTGTCACAATTTAAAAGCTGCACTTTTCTCTCTCTCTCTTTTTTTTGGCACACTGTGCTCATGTGCTTTTAAATCAACTTAGGGGGAGGAGGGACTGGACACCCTACTCGAGCCATCTCAACACCATTATGCTTCCAAGCCTCTAATAGTTGTAATTAGTTAATGGACAGATAACATTTATTAGGGCTGCGGTAAGCACTTTTCCCTCCCATCCACCGCACCTCGATCGCCCAATCCCCTGCCAACTACCAGTTGCCCTGGAAACAGTATTAATAATGCCGGTGGCCATCAGAGACCACCAGATCTAGACGTGTGCCTTGCCAAGCAGCTACTCCCACTCCTGAGTGCTCGCCAAAAGCAAGAGAGCCCAAACACACACTCACACACGCGGACACAAATGTGCACAAAGTTAAAAGAAAACTGATCTAAAGTAGAAGTGCTCTCAGGCTATTGGGCTCGAATAAAGTGCTGGGGGGGGGTTGCCACAATTCAGACACTCACATCCACGTCAATTTTCAGTTCACACCACCTGGCAGATCTGTTACTTTCACACAAAGCACTGTCACGAGCAACTGCTGACATTTTGTCTCCATTATTTTTCTTTTCTTTGATGATCTAATACACCAGTCGAGCAGTGCTGATGATTTCAGCAGCGATAATGACGGGAATTGTTAATGGTTTGATGACATGTTTGCATTGTTATTCACACTGAATGAGCAGTCTTACGCCATCGATATACCATGTGATGATTGTGTGTTTGACAGGAATGTATCTTAATGATCTTTATTATCAATAAAGTCATATTTTTCTATTTAGAAATGTGTATGTGTATGAGTGTGTAATATCAGAATTAGCAGCGGAAGATATAAAGCAGTTAAACAGTTGCAGTTATTTCTGATGATCGTGTAAAAAGACACTGAAGTGGAGCTAGACACTTGGCGAGCGTTTAAAGGAAACCTTGTAAAGCAAACCCTGAGCCACGTTTTCATTCATTTGTTGTAATTATAGCTAGAATTATGTGTAAATGGGATTGGTGTTTAAAGTTTGTGTGTCCTGTGCTTCTGTCTGATAGTTAAGAGACCTGGTGGTGATGGACGACTTTACAGTGGCCCGCTAGGTGGAGGTAAGACACGAGGTGCTCACAGCAGGACCTTCTGATCAGAAAAGGCTGACTTTTTAAAAAAATATTCTCTAAAGTACATTTCTGTAAGGTTTCTCCTTTGTGGCAGATGGTTGAACCTGGTTCTACTTAAGCTTTCTTCCTGTTAAAAGGGAGTTTTTCCTTCCCACTGTTGCCAAGTGCTTGCTCATAGAGGTCCTCCAATTCTAGAGGTTTTCTCTGAATTTATGTTGGGTCTCTACTTAACAATATAAAGTGTCTTGAGGCAACTGTTGTTGTGAAGGTAATTGGCACTATATAGATAAAATTGAATTGAATTACCTCTGTTGGAGTTTTGCTTCTGTTTGTAAATGAGTCTTCAACAGTCTTTTCTCTTTAGTAAATCAAAAGCGTCACATAAGATCAGGTACAGTCAGGGAGTCAAGATTACCTGCACTCCTGATAGATCAACTGATCTCATTAATAGCAGTTTACCTGTAATTGTAAAATCTCATATTTAAGTAGATTTTTCCAAGCCACTTTGCAACCCACCTCTCCATGTCATGTATATAATCATTAACTGTAGTAATCTCTGCAATAACTCAATAACAATAACAGGTTTATACAATCACTCCTTGCCTATCATCACCTTAACCTCTGCTCTCTACTTTTCCAACTCCGTTTTTCTCACAGGTTTACAGTTCCCGGACAGGAACACACCATCACCGTCATCCGAGCCTCCGGTCACACGTGTCTCAGAAAAGGACAACTCGTGGCTGTACACCCTCGACCCCATTCTGGTCACAATCATCGTCATGAGCTCACTGGGCGTCCTACTTGGAGCGGTGTGCGCCGGCCTCCTGCTGTACTGCACCTGCTCCTACAGCGGCCTGTCGTCCCGCTCCTCCACCACCCTGGAGAACTACAACTTCGAACTCTACGACGGCCTCAAGCACAAGGTCAAACTCAACCAACAGCGCTGTTGCACCGAGGCGTGAGAAAGAGAAGGCGATTCGAAAAGGAAACGGAAGATGGAACGAAAGAGAGGGATGACAGTCGCGCTGTGAAAACCTCCCACTATCTTCTTCATTTTGCTTCAGTTCACTTTATTCCTCGGCAGCGCAGATCCCAGGACACACAGGCAACGAGAAAGCCACTTTCGAGCTCAAATGAGAACTCGTTTTCTTGTTTTGGAAAGCCTTGCACAGTCCAGCATTGGTATTTTTATGGTAAAATGAACCACTGAGTAAAAGACTGATGGACTGTTCCGTTCTGGGCCTGAAAAAGTAAATATCTACACATATCAAGTACAGATTCCTGGTCCACCAACAGAGAAATGTTTATAGATGCATCATAGATTTGTATGAGGTCTAGTTTTGAAAGTGGATACTGTAAACTACACAGAGAGGCAGACACATCGTGTTGGAAAGGTGGTAGGTTAGGAACGTGCTTAGAAAGCGTCTTTTTTTTCTTTTGTTTTTTGGATCACATGTGAACACAGTGGCCTAGAAGTTAGCTCCTTGGTGTTGACCGTTGGCTCCTTTGTTCCGTTGTAAACTCTGCTACCTATCAGCCTCAGTTATCCTCTTAGTTCCTGACAGTCTGTGGTCTGTTTAGTCACCGATGCCCCTCGAGTTTGTCTCACTGCTCAATCGCTTTCTGTTTCAATGTTTTAGTTCTGGCCTGTTGCCCAGTCTGTGACGGCAGATATGTTTTGTTTTGTTTTTTTAAAAGAAGCAAAGGAAGTATGTGTGTGCGTGTGTGTGGGAAATGGGGCTTTTTAACACATTATTTTACTGGCAGAGACGTTCTTGTTAGATTTAGCTGTCGGAGACTGTTGTTGCCGGTTCCTGTCAAAGAGAAGGTCGCGTTCGCATTGCGGTTAATGGTAAAAGGTCAAGGAGCTTTGGTTGGTGCAACCTATGGATTGCTGGTAAGAGTGTGAAGCACTGTAGAAAGAGAAAGAAAGATAGGCTATAAGAGACTATGACTGACAGAGCACAAAAAACAAAAATCCGCTGCCTCTCTCTCACAGGGGCGATATTCTCTCTTTTACGAAAGCAAATGGGATCAAAAACAAGTGCAGTCAGACACAACTCTTCTCAATCGACTGACTGACTGTGTGCCCAGACACACAACAACGCCTTAAAAGCAACTGTTGGTGGAAATGTTGAAAAAAGAAACGTTGAGGAGACTTCAAGATCAGAGAGGAGGATCTCTCTCTTTTACACGTGGACCTCAAAAGCCATGATTTAAAGGACCTATCCCCTTTTTTTTCCCGCCACCCATCTCCCGGAACCCCCCCACCACCACCACCACCATCACCTCAACACACTGGCTAGTTGTGGCCTATTTTGTGATTTATGTTTTTGTGCGTGTGTTAATTTTTACTGTTGCAGCAAGGCAGGCATATTTTGTTTTAAACAGTTCGAAAAGGTCTTGTCGCAGATGCTTGGATTGGACTCGTAAGCCATGAGAAGAAGCGAGTGGAAGGCCTTTAAAATTCCCCGTCCACGGACACAAACATCCACGCACTTCCCTTGTATATACAGATGTATATACAGAAAACAAATACGCGTCTTTCCTCTCTGAAAAACGCGAGAAACTTTGGACATGCGCGTGCACACTTAGAGGCTCGCAGATCTAGAAATTAAAGGGAACGATGGCTTCTCACACTCAGCATCACATCCCATCCACCCTTACTACGCTCGCTGTCTCTTTCTCTCTGTCCTCTGAGGCCCACATCTCTGGACCCCCACTGACTCTTTTCAAAGTGCCTTGGAGCCTCGGGGATCCAGCTTGCCTTTGGAGCCGGTATCGGATACAGTAATTTGAGACTGCCAGCAACAGTCACAGCGCCCCCTTCTGCCCGGGAGGACCAAATGAAACAAACATGAAAGGACAAGACCCGTCCACACACGCAAACACACACACACACACACCCTAACCCTTCGCACTGCTAGGACTGCTGTTGTTGTCGTTTTAAAGGGGTCTTTGTACAGAAATGCTCTTTTTATGATTGTTATTATAATTATTGTTATGATTATTTAATAAAGGATTTATACCATAACGAATAACCTGATGTTGATTTCTTTAACTCTGACGCATTGTTACATTTTTTTTTTTTGTCCAATTCTTGGCATGAGCACTGTAATGCTCATGGCCACAACTAGATACTTCCTGTCCAATTACTTCCTGTAAACTCGCGCTCAGACTTGGAGCCAAAACTTTCACTTTTATTTGCAAAAGGAGTACACACAGGGAGCAACACACACAAACTCATGTTCTTGCTCTCTATTTCTGCCACACACACACACATAATACTGTGTTGTGAGCCTGCTACACTTGGCCTCTAATCTCCGCATGATGTCCCATTAGTCTGGACCTCTGGTGGCCCTCATTTAGGAGCTCCAACATCAAAGCTTTGAAGTGCCCGGCGTCTCAGCTACACACACACACACACACACACACACAGACTCATACAGTACACATGCAATTACTTTGTTTCTCTTTTATACAACTTGCTGAGGCTCCCACACACGGTTCCATTTATCTACATAAGCTTTCTTCACCTAAATGCAAACACTGTTAGCAAACGCACCCCAGAGTTTCCGATCCAGAAGGAAATATATTTGACTTTTTTAGGCCTCGTGGGTGCCTGTTGTAAGGCAGCCAAAGTGGTCCAAATTTTATACAGGGGGAGGGGCAAACTTATATAAATGAAAGCTCCACTCCTGAAATGTGTTTTTCCCTGGTCCAAGCTCATTGCAGTCGCACCTTATTAATTACAGCCGCGCTTAATACAAGTTGGAGTTTTAAAAGAAATGGAGCCTGCAGCACGGGTAGAACATTATGAGCCGTGCTAAGCATAACGAAAGGTGTTGTTGTTGCACGGCGGCAATGGCAGCGGCTGTTAGGATGCTCCGGTCCATGACATAGCAGGCCAATTACCATCTCTGAAAGAAAAAAACAACAAAAAAAAAAAACCTCACAGACAATCCCCAGTCCGCTGGAGGAGTGCGATGCCATCTGCTCGCAGGTTTGATTGATCCCGGCAGAACAGTCACGACCACATCACACGAATGAATGCCGACAGGAAATTACCAAAGGAGCCAGATTGTCATTGTTCCGTGCTGCCTCTTGTTTTCACTACCAAATTATTCTTAATTTTTTTTCCCCCCCTCTGAGCGTGTGTGTGTTACCCAAATGTTGGGTTTTTTTTCTTTCTAAGTTTTTATCAGTCTGCAACGGCACACTGCAGGAGTCCTTTCCTTTAGCCGCCAGATCAGAGAGTTTTGTTGCCTCTGAAGCCCAAGCGGTCTTCAAAGGGAAAACGCTCTGGCGCCCTGTAAGTTGATAGGCCAGATTGAGCGAAGGGGGCCCATTTGAGGGTCGCGCTACAGGAAGTGACTCGAACACACAGCTAATTAATCTGGGGGATTATGCAAGAAGGGTAGAAGAGAGAAGGCGGAGTGTTAGTCATCACAGTTGGGGAGGAAACTTTCTTTTGTCTTCTAACTTAATTATTGTTTTCTTTACATTGCCTGATGGAAGATTCTCATGATGCCCTAACTTTACAAGGCCTGTTTAAATCAGCTTTTTGGGGTCTTATATGCAGTTAATCCTATTAAACAGCTTTCGATTGCGTCATCCAGGATATTAAGAGAACAGAATGTACCTTCCCAAGAGTGATTCACACATCAAAAAACACAAAACTCCTTCAGTGAGCATCTGAAGAAGAACACCTGGAGACTAAACACCATATCTCCTTCAACTGCATCCAAAGAGCTGTCACAAACTGCAGCAGCAATGCAGATACACAAACGTACACAAATCAAAATTGACAACCTGCTTACATGTTTAGCTTTTTTTTATGCACTCGAACCACCACCGCATGCTTAAATCCCAGTGGTCATTCTGGGAGGGGGTCCAGATAAATCTTCTCGAGCCTGCCAAGCAATTCAAAGCACCTATATGGGTCATTGCGGGGAGGGTGGATGAAGGCTAGACCGGGTGGTGGGTGGGTGTAGGGGGGAGTTCGGTGGCAATGTGCCCGCCAGTGATGCCAGACCCAGTGACAACAAATGCCAAAGTCTTGTACAAACAGCAGGCAGACCATCATTTTCCTTCCTCTGTGACATTATCATCTCCCCGCCTCCAGAGGATGCTGCTTCCGAAAACAAACACATGGAGGAAATGATTGGGATGGAAAAGGCTCCTTTCAGAGGTCCAAACTAGGCCAGCAGTCCTATCATTGTGAGGCAGAAAGGAGGAAATTAACTTGATAAAAAAAAGATATCCAGTGTCATTTGAGGCAATTTTGAGGCCTCTTGACAAGGGACCGCATCACTGATGGTCTGGTTTTAGGTTTTGTTTTCACTTGGATGTTCCTCCCACTAGACTAAAGCTAATGCCTCGAGCCGCCTTTGCTCAGCAGTAACATTTTGGTTCAGATTTGATTTCCCAGAAGTATCACAGTTCTGATATATCCCCCCATCATCAGATCTGAGCCAGTCACACTGTCTCACGCTATTAAGACACTCAGGCATTTCCACATAACTGAACTTTTGTTGTGGATTCACAACATGACCAGTGGTCCTGTGTGGCAGGCCACCTGTTCTCTCCACTTGAGGCTGGTGTGTTTACAGTCACAGTTGCCCTATATAGCCCGGGAAACTTGTTATCGGGCATGGTGGGAGGCCTCTTGCAGTCAGCCCTAACCATCTGTCTGGAGTGTTGTTGGTTGAGCTTGATTGAAGGTGTTGCACTTCAAGTGCTTGACATCAGATGCCAGTGGGATTATTCCTTGAGGAGAAATGTTGTTCACTGTTTTAACCACTGTGTTATTTGACCAAATGCTTGAAACAAGCAGAAACTTCCAGGGCTGAAAAATAAGACTCACAAATGGCCACATGAGGCTGACTCCAAAGGCAAGTCAATGCCCCATGGACTGTTACCATAACCAGCTTTACAGATACACATTTATTGGCTGGTACATAAAATATTTGATCTCTATTTCTGATTTTCCTCTTCGTAAAAGCTGTACAGAGAGTATTAACCCTTACAGTTTTGCATTATTAGCTCTTTGAGTGAGGTAGGTCACTTTGGTCACTAAGACCAGAAGCTGTAACCTAGGTTTCACTTATGAACTGTAAACAAAAGACAGACCCCACACATTAATTATGTGGATTTTGTATTAAGAAACCTCAAAGTTGGTGTTAGCTAGCTACTTGATAACTTAGCACTGCATCCTTGTTATTAAAAGCAGCTGGTCAGATAGCTGCCCCTCCCTGACCCTGGTTCTGCTGGAGGTTTCTTCCTATTAAAAGGGAGTTTTTCATTCCCACTGTCACCAATTGCCTGCTCATAAGAGATCGTGTGGTTCTGGCCTTTGAGGTGATTGTTCCTGTGATTTGGTGATATATAAATAAATTTTAATTAAATTTGACTAAATTTAAATGTGGTCAGTTCTGTGTCCAAAATAACAAGATGGCACCAGCTGTAACTCTAAAGTGGAGGCTACAAAATGAAGAGTTCAGAAACATTGGGTGTACTCACAGTCCCACCTCCATCTCTTATATACAGTCTATGGAAGACGGCAGATGCTTGGCCCAGTTTATTAAATGAAATCAGTGGAAGTTTAAGGAGTCTGTAGACCTATTGTCTGGCTCAAATAGTAGATTTAAATGAGTAAGTTCACTTTGCCCAAGGAGATCTTTGATATGATTGATATTATGTTGAATTAGATAAAAGTTCTATTTTTGTATTGGGGTCAGCCTTACTATCAATTCAGACCCCAGAGGTCTGGCAAATTTTCTATCAATTATAGCAACCAATAACTTAACTAACTTACTTAGTTGGTTGGTCCAACCAAAATGACGTCCTTAAAATTGAATTTTGAATAGAAGAGTGATCACCGTGTTGATGCTCGAAAACTGTAGGATGATGATGGTTTAAGTTTTAACCTAGCTCTTAAAACAATTCAAGTAAGTTCTGTGAAACCTTAATTGCTGTGAACTCTTGAACCTGAGAGAAAGAAAAAACAGCTAAACTGTATCTGTCAGTCATAAAATAAGTAAAGGAAAGCAGTTAGTGGAACAATCATCCCTGACAGGCTGTCAGGATTTGAGTGGGGTTTTTTTGTTTTTTTTTCCTTTGGATAAAACATCTTAAAGCGTCTGTAATAATCTGTTCGATGCTGGCACCGTAGACAGTTTCTTCACTCTGTATCTGTCAAATGATTTCAACAAAGCTGAGCAGTTAAGACTGTAATTATTTGAACAAGCGTGTCAATAATAGAATAGAAAAAAACAAAGTTGTATTTCATGAGAAGTGGTAATCAATTAACAATGACAAAAGCATGACGCTTTAAAGAATGTAGCTGGAGCAGATTTCAGGGGAAAAACGGCAAATAAACAGCTGTGCTCATCACGATTCGTGTTCACTGTCATTAAAAGGGAAAAAAAGAAGAAAGAAAATAAAGAAATTAAAAAAGCGTCAGAGTGTCTGAGCCTGTTGTGTGTCGCACGTGTGTGTGTGTCTGTGTGTTTGGTGCTGGTATCCCAGTTTAGGTTTTCTAGCGTAATTGAAATAGCCTTCTCATAACTTTCCCTTCAAATCAGGGCTCTTTCATTACATATTCCATTGAGGCAATAATCAAATTCAATTGCACTTTGAGACCCATCTGTTCCAAAATAATTGACGATTTTACCCGTCGAAAAAACAACCTCCCAAGTCTCCCCGGCTCTGCGCATAAATCTCCTCATCTGAATCAAATTAGCTCCACAAGTAACGTGTGTTTACCAAGCAGCTTTGTAGGGAACACCCACCACACTTCTTCTTTGATGACGATGGTGTGATGTGGGCAGAAATGCAGTTAAAAAAAAAAAGTAAAAGCATCAAATATTTGTTTCTGTAAATGCTTCAGTTTGGCATTTGCTATAAAATATTTGAAATACTTATAACTTCTATATTTACTAAAAAAAATCTATCTATCTATCTATCTATCTATCGCATTGTTTGCAATAATCATTGGCAAATGTAATCATAACCATAACAACGTGTCACTATTGTTATCACTGTTTAGAGTATCACGGTGTGCTGCATGTGGTTTGTCCAAATGCTGCTTCCACACACCAGCAGAAGCTCTTGCGTGACTTCTGGGGGCGGGTCTAATATTTGTCAAATGCCTTACTGCCTGTTTCATATGTTTTAAGAAAAAAGAAGCATACAGCCACTTTATTAGGTATGCCTTGCTGGTAGTGATTGTAGCTTTTTTTTCCCATCTGAATGTAAATTCTTTGTTGCATAGATTCAACAAGCAGCTGGAAACTTTCCTCATTGATTTTGGTCCACATTTACATGACAGCATCACACAGTTGCTGCAGATTTCCCAGCTGTACATCCGTTATGTGAACTTCTCGTTCCACCATATCCCAACGGTGCTCTGTTAGTTTGAGATCTATTGACAGTGGAGGATATTTGAGGGAACTCATTGTCATGTTCAGGAAACCAATTCAATGTGATTTGAGCTTTTTGACGTGGGGTGTTACTCTTGAAGACAGTGGTACACTGTGGTGATAAAGGGATGATCATGGTCAGCAACAGTACTCAGGTAAGCTGCCACATTTAAACAATGCTCAGTTGGTATACCAAGGGGTCCAAAGTGTGCCATGAATGCATCCTCCACCTCATTACATCATCAGGGGCAGTCTTCTGAACCATTGCAGGATGGCTACATGCATTCATGTTGTTTACACTGAACTCTGGTTCTACTATGAGAATGTTGCACAGAAATGAAGACCTGAACCTCGTGAACTCTAGTACCAGTTTCCTGTTCTTAGCTGACAGTAGCAGCACCTGCTGCGGTCTTCTGTTGCCGTAGCCCATCTGCTTAAAGATTTGATGCATTGCACATCTTCCGCATACCTTAGTTGTAACAGGTGGTTATCTGAGCTACTTTTACCTTCCAATCAGTTTGAAGCAGTCTGACCATTAACATCAACTCTGACCTTCGACATCATCAAGGCAGATTCTCCCAGCGCACTGCTGCTCACTGGCTGTTTTCTCTTTTTCAGATGGTAAACTCTTGATGTGGTTGTGTGTGAAAATCCTAGCAGATCAGCAGTTTATGTTTTTGATCTAAATAATCATTACTATCATTAGCCAACATTGTTAAGTTGTGTGTAAATCTAATTATGCTCATATATACTCAGTGGTGCTCATTATATACATATTCAACTAACTTAAATATCTTCATTATGTTTTATTTGTCAGAAGTCTGCGTGAATGCCTTTCCACATTCAGTCCCCCTTCAGTGATGACTCCATGGCTACAGTCATGCTGTAAATAATACACTTGGACATATAATAGATACATTTCTCTCAACAGAGAGAGAGAGAAAAAAAAAACCCACTGACCTTACAACAACTATTCCCATCCTTCATCTTATCTATCCAAAACACTGATTTCCATTATGGCATGAAATTGCAGCTGTCACTCAGCGACTGTTGTTTTCCTTTTCATACTCACTTCTTTACGATTTCATCATAGGCAGTGTAAGCTGTGAGGAAAAGCGACGTGGCAGAGAAAGATTATGTGCCAGCGAGGCCGGTGTCGATGTGAAGCCTCGAGAGGGAGAGCGCTCACTGTTTGGTTAATGTGGGATGGAGCTCTGTGCTCTGTGTATGCCCTCAATCCTCTGAGTGGGCTGCTGTTGATGGTATGGGTTATATTTTATGCCTTGTAGGAGGTAAAGGGAAAAAAAAGTGTGCGTTATTGTGTGCGTATGTGTGTGTTTAGGACTGTAATGTGGTGGCATCCGTCTCTCTGTGATAGTTCTGTACCATAGCCCTCTGAAAAACTGCACCCGGGAGGAGAGCAGATTTACAGCCTCATTCAACTCTGCTGAGCTCCAGTTAAACATCATTCACACCACCAAGCTTAGCTATCTCCCTCTCTCTTTCTCTTTCTCCTATCGCCCCTCACAAACACCCTCCCTCATAACAGCACACGCGTTGCACGGGCTCTCGTTGAATGATGCCACGGAGGCAGATCCACGGGAGAGATTTAGCTCGCCGCATTCCTCTCTGCATTGTTTTTCACCTGAATTATTACATCACAGAGCGAATCTCACAGCTGCGCAGGCTTTCAAACCGCCACGCTCCCACACAAGCGTTCGCACTCGCAAATATTCGTGTGGCGACTTAGAGATTGAAGAGAAAAAGCAGTTTACACAAAATGGAACAATTGTTCTGCATGTAACCAAATAAAAGAGGGAGGAAAGAGGCCCGCTCGAATTGCTTATCACTCCCCCTCAAAATGCAGTTTGTAGCCCTTTGGGACATAACAGCCATCAGGCCACTGGGACACTACTATCAAATCAAGTAAACACATTGTAGTAGAATAAGCAAGCTACACAATAAAAGGCCTTCCTCCCATGACCAAGGCCACACACAAAGACGCAGTGCTGCAGTGTTCATATATACAGAGGAAAGAACAACAAACAGGCAAATCCAAACGCTGCAGAAATCAAATCAATATCCCCGCTTTATTTTTGATACAGTTTGAACTTGGCGTCATCATGGGATTATTTGTAACAGTAATAACCCCTTAGAGGATGGGGATTGGGGAACATGCACCACCTGCCTCCCCTCCTAACCCACCTGGGGAAGGGATAACAGCAAGAGTAGGTGAATGAGTGGGTGGGCGTGCACAACTCCACCTGTGCTGTAATATTCTTTGGTTTTTTGCATGTACGGACCTGCTTGTTGGAACTGTGGACGCGCACACGCACAGGTTTTAGTCCCCCAGGTGTCCTCCCACCCAGGCCGAGGCCTATCTCCTGCACCTTCGGTTGTTATGGAAACAAGAGGGGGCGGGGGGACTGTACGGGAACAAAATTTGCATGGGTGTTGTATGTTAGCCCCAGAGAGCATGGTATGCTAAGCAGCACAAGTTCAGCAGGTCAAAGTCTCTCTCTCTCTCTCTCGCAGCACCTTGCCAAGAAGGAAGAAGCGCCTCTGCACTTGTGTGCTTCTGTATTGAGTGGATCACCTCCAACAGAAGCGAAAATACAAAAGGTTTTACAAATTATGCGCATATAAATTTAGTTCTGAGCTGCTTTTCACCTGTATTTTCCCAGCCATTTATGTCCAAAATATATATTTTTTAACTTGGTATTTTCAAGTGGGAGACAAAGTGTTGCACCGTCTTGTCTCCTGCTGTGTTTTGACTGGTACGGATGTCAAAACTGAATCTGTTGAGAAATCCCCACTACTCATGAATATGAAATTAAATGTTCTGTGCGTAAATGTATGGTATAAGCACGTGTGCTGGTTTCTTTCTGCATTATTATAGCTATGTGTGGTGCTATACAAAGCAGCCTCTAAATCCAAACATGCACCACCACGTTGCAATGCAGCTGAGAGCAACAGTTCTTCATCAGCGAGAAGATGCTTCAAGTATTCCCACGACCCCCAGCTGAGTAAATAACCCGCCCCCGCTCGACACCAGTGAGAGTCCTTGTCTCCAGATGCTCCAGATCCCGGCTTGCATCTATCCGCCAGGCCCAGCACTCCCTACCCTCACCCTCCTCCACTCCTATAACCACACTACAACAGCCTAGAGGAGTGCAGCAGTACCTGCATACAATCATCACATGCAGATACTGTACACACACACACACACACACACACACACACACACAGCTGTGATGGATGGCCTTCGCCTCACGGTAATGCACCAAAGCTTTATCCGCCACCCACCAGCCCAGAGGAACGAGATGCTCTTTTAAAATTGACATTCTCCTCTCTGGCAGCGTCCCCAGCAAACCATGTGGAAGTCAACCTGACCGCAGAGCTACTCATGCAGGAAGGTGGTTCCCCTCTCTTCCTAATATGTCTTGGGTGGGTGGGGGCTCAGAGAAAAGCACTTCCAGTTCATTAAATGCCTCTCACTTCATCCTCCATTATTCAAAGTTGTTGAGAATACATCACACTAAGTGTGCATTTATGTCTGACGGTGATGCATTGTACATACTAGGAATACACTACTGCTGTTTAGTGTAGTCCAGACCACGGTCAAGTCCTCGACTAGACTGTTGAGGTTCTGATGATACCGAGATTTGCTTTTGATCATTTAGAGAGGCAGAAGAAAACCACAAGACTTGTATATTTTCTGGACAATAACTTTTATCAACAACATTTTACTTACATATTGGATGTGAATACAAGTTATTTCTTTTCATTTTGTGAAATATCCTACAATTTCCAACTTTGTGAAATGTAAATCCGGGTAGTTTTGTGCAAGACGAACAGTTTTGTTTGCAGTACTGTGGTGAGTTCACAGTAGATCACTGTGTTGGACTTGTGCGCAGTGATTGTGGCATTCATGATGGCCAGTGTGAGATTACCTCAAGAATAGTGGATCAATTTGCATTTAAGCTGATGATGCTTAGATTAACTCATCGAATTACACCTTTATATCAGCTGTATATGGGCTACTGAAAGACAATACTCAGTGATAGTGTTGGAAATGGAAAGATAACGAAGATATCTTTGAAACGTTTGCTCACATCTTTCTGAGTTCAGCTGTGGTTTATGCTGAGGTCATTTGTTACTGTGTGTCTGGTAGAATTTAATTTATTCTTTCTTCAGATGTGGCTATACACTCTGCTGAGAATAAGCATATTATAATAATGTGAGTGGATCTTCAAAATAGATATCAAAATAGCTCATGGAGAACATGAGTAGAAAAAGTAAAGATCTTATTAACAATTATGATGTTTGAATAATTATAATCATCATAAGCAACCAAATCATCTCAACATGTATTTGCTCAAAAATTAATTTATTACTACAAACACATATTTAATCATCAAAGCAAGGAGAAGCAACAGTAGATTAACTGAGGTGTCTTTTCTCTGGAAGGTGTGGAAGTTCATCAGCTGGACGTGGTGAAACCTCAGGAGCAGTTACACTGGGAGGCTTTCTGTGAATGTAGAATTTAGGTTTGTAGTTACTAGAAAACTCAAACAGCTGGAGGACTGGGAGGCAGCAGAATGGTACATGGGTCAGTGTCATTATCTGTGATGGTAGATGGCATCAGCCTAATGCGTTTGGGCATTAAATGTTCCTTTTCATCATCCACAGAAGAAATACTTGAATATTTGCGCTTTCTACAGTGGCCTAACTTTGCAACGGGTGGAGGAGGTGGTGGCAGAGGAACCTCACAAGGTAACATGAACAAGGCCACTTCATCATCCAAGGAAGAACAATCATTTTTCAGATCTGGGTGCTTGACCTTTGACTGAAACCAGGCATCAGCAGGTGAAGGACTTGGAGGCAAAGGGACCTCACAAGCATGTACGCTGATAGGTCTAAACAAGAAAGAAGCCACTTTATTATCCAGAGTACAAAAGTCTTCATTTGATGAGTCTGGGTGCTTCTTCTTTCTCTGTGGACGAGGCAGACGTTGAGCCAAAGGGATCTTGCGTTGCAGAGGAACATTCAGGTCTTTTGGCATTTTCCTGTCTGGTTTGAATAAATCCTTGCAAACAGAGGACACCCTTGGTGGAGGCGGTAAGATCCCCACATCTTGGCAGCAGTACTTTCTGCACACAAAACAAGAAAAGCAGCAGCTGATTATTTTTGCAACATATGATGCAAATAGATGTGTAAATGACCTTATTTCTGTTTAAATTTAAAAGCAAACATACCTGTCAGTGCTGACATGCGAGTTGGTGTTGGAGTCAAACCTCTTACGATGTGGATTTACCTAAAAAAGTTACATATTATTATTACTGTAGTATTTTTCTTGACGAATTCACATGATTTCATGTTTAGAAACAGACACAGTGAAGGTTAACTTACCACCTTTCGACTGATTCTAGGCATCTTGCAGGATTTGGTTTCTCTGTGTAACATTACAGGACAACTGTCATACATTTTCAAGTCAGTTTCAAAAATTCATATACAACTTCTCAAACTGAATCATTAAAGCATTGTTTAGGTGGATACATATGAAAGAAATGAAGAGAAAAACAGTAACAGCTGGCAATCAAGGTAAAAAAACAACCTTTTTGGAAAAGGTCT
>VURO01005517.1:12049-32884 GCA_015108175.1 Pelvicachromis taeniatus
GTATAAAAATCATTGTAGGATTGTGAAATAAACATAGACACTGTCTGAAGCCCTCCCACCTCGCCTGACTCGGTGCCTTTGTCTCTCTGGGTCTCCACTAAGACTAAGTGTCTTGTGTGCTGCTCTCATATAACCTTTGACCTTCAGCCCTAACCTTGAAACCTAATACCATTTTACATGCTAGTGAAAGCTCAGTGTGTTTATGTACGTCAGTGTTTTCAGCACTATGTTCTCTTTAGTTTTAATGTGTGTGAAAGCTGCACAAAAGTCCTCTCTGTTTCCTGTAGAAATCACCCACCAGCAGATTAGAAACAGATTTAATACTTAATCACTTAACCACCATCACTGACTTCTTCTTGTACATACATACACACCCATACACACCGGCCCACTCCCTCCTCCCATGGTGGTGGCACAAGCAAGTGGCAGACAGAGTGGTTTGCTTGTAAAGCCATCTGGCCTTCAATCTGGACTTGCAGTAGCACCAACAGCCCTTTCTCTTTCCCTTTTACAGTAGCACATAAGCTCACACACGTGCCTTATCCCAGTACAAACAATAGACGCTGCTGAGTCACAGTTTTGGACACCTTTTATTCATATGGACATGCACTTGTTTGTATTGTCGGGCTCCTCTTTTATATTCTCAAGTTTTGTTGTCCTTCCTCTAATTCTGCTAGCCTGCCATTAAAATAAGTGTTTTTTTTCTGGTATTGTTTATGCTCATTTGTATATATTTGTACACATTATTTATGCATGGCATGTTTGGTTGAATTTTTTATGGTTGCTGCAAGCTGAGTTTTCTTTGAAGGGAGGTAGTTAATAAGCACAAAGGAGACTCTCCCTGCACTGGTTGTAAATACTCAGGATGTTGACACAAGAAAAAATGCAGCTGAAATAATGATTCTCACAAATAAATTCACCAAAATGCCAGTTTTAAAATGACTGGGCTGCAGTGTATGCTATTATAAGCTTTAGTTGAAAGCTAAAAACTGCAGCAGAGTAACAAGGATTAATTTTAATTCATTTTTATATTGTATATTAATGCTTAGGCCATGTCAACAGCCCCAAGTAAGGACATTTGCGACAGCGAGACAGAAAATGAGATTTTAGATTCTTTGAGATTATCTGAATATGAGCCAACAGATGAGGACTCTGAGCACAACTGTCAGAGCAGTTGGATGTTTTCCTCTAAACTTTAGTAAATTGAGTATAAAAGTGACATCCCATCTTATGCCAAAAAAACCTGTAACAACCTTAACAGGTTACCAACCACAGTTTGCTGAGAGAACATCCTGAAACCCTCTCTGATCTGGGCTCTTCTATGTGACCATGTTGCAGGGATTTTAAAAAGCTTCTTCAGGTTGTTTGATCAGTGTGCTATGTCCAAATTATTATAGAAAATGTGCAGCGTTGTTCATCTATTTCATAAACGGCTACATTCATTATTTTAACACAGAAGGAGTCACGGCTAGAAAATAAGCCTGAAATCAAAATGTGGGTAAAAATGAGATAACTTGTGTCAAGACTCTCGAAAATGTGCCAAAAACAGACTTGCTCAGTTCAGTTGAAGAAGTTCGAATAATTTCAAATTCAGTTAAAAATAAAATTGCAGTTGCATCATGCTTGATATTCATTAAACTTTATTATTAAAAGCAGACAGTTTAATTAAAATATTAACACTGACTACTAACGCTATTATAAGGGTAGTTGCATTAGCATAACCTTTTTTTTTTAATAACATTTTCAGTTGGAAACATTTTGTCTTGTGCACAGATAGTATAAAACGTGATTTTCATCTGGGGTAGAAAAATGAAGCCAACGCAGAAGTGTCTTTAACCTGCATTTTACATGAGGGCCACCAGATGGCGATAGCTGTGGTTGCAAAAATTGTTCCGGGTCCTTTAGAAGTCTACAGGAACACGACTTTGTCTTTACCTCTGAAAACTCTTTCCCGATAGGTTTATGAGCTCACTCACTCATTTGGGGTAATTCGAATTAAAAATAAATATATAAATACATTCATTAGCTAATGAATTGTATAATCGTATCCTACGTACGTACATGGCCTACAGTACCTGCAGTGCTTCAGAAAACCAAGTACTGTCACCTTTTCAGAATTTTATTATTGTAATTTCTCTTATTGTTTCCTAGTGTAAGTCATATTCGGTTCCTCTACATCCTTGACATTAAAAACATGCAATTTTTTAAATTGAAACTATGATCTTAATATTGATATGAAGAAAAAACAACAAAAAAAATGCTTCCACCGTAGGTGGGAAGTTCTATGGATTTGGTCACATTATCATCGACTTTGGACATGTTTGATATAAGCAAGGCATTACAGGTTAAACGTGTTTAAGAAAAGCTATTGTTAAAGTGGTTCCTGTAAAAGGTTACTCAACAATCAGCATGGTCTCATTTACTCCAGATTAAAAAAATACAGTCACACAAACATACGGGGTGCTGATTTGTCGACTGTGCGGCTTCAGGGCTTTGGTCCTTCTGGACAAACATGGGAGGAAAACATTCCAGTGAATAATGGCTTGAGCTGCTCCGTGCTGTTAGGGAGAGTGGTGGAAAGCTAAATAGTCTTTTCTTCAGCTCTTCTGGCCTAGGTCCTGATTACATAACTGGGTTTTGTTGGACAGACTGACAGAGAGCAGAATAGAACAGGTCTAAGAAAAGCAGGGACCTGCAAAGAGCCTGTGATGTCAGCTGAATAAGGGGATGCTGTTTGTGTAAATACTCTGCATTGAAAGAATGCTTTGATCCAGCATTTGTGTGATGGTCCTTTTTTTTTCTTTTTCTTTTTCTTTTTTTGAATGAAACGAGACAGCCTTTAGACTCGAGCGGATGCAAGATGTTGGTCAGTAATTCAAATGTGCTTGTTAAAACCCAGACAGACATCAAACAGCATCAGTCCAGGAACTGTTCTCCTCCAGGTGACGTCAGCGCTCAGCTGAAAGACAACATTCTTGTCTCCACAGCTAATACAGGACATTACTGTTCGGCCACACCCGCCCCGCCCCATACAAATCCAATGTCTGTCTCTCTTTCTGCAGCAGGTCACACGAACCCTCATGAACTCCACCCCAAGCGGCAGTGCTGGATGACGTTTGCAACAGCTATGCACGGTCCAGACCATTTTTCAGTTGAGTCCATCATCTCTTGGGGCTCTTAGTTTATCTGCAATCCCTTATATCACCCTGAATTCATGGCCTTATCTTGCTGATGTCTCCTGGCCCTCCTCTTTCTTCTGAAGACACTAACTTGGAACAACCATTTTCTGAACTGTTCCCTCTGTTTTCCCTGCCGCTTCCGTCACATCCTCATTCCGATGTTTCCTGGAATGACATAGAAGTATCTCTTGAATTTAACCTGTGATTGCAGGCTGCTTTATTAGTCGTGGCAAAATCAGACAAAAATCACATTTGATCATTCAAAAAACCTGCAAAAATCACTCGGGAGATACAAAACTACTACATCCATTCATCCACCCACCCACTTCCTTCCACTTATCTGATAGACTGGCCTAAAAGAGTGTGATTTAAAAAAAAAAAAAGAACCTGACAGATGTTATGACTTAATGCTGCTCATTCACTTCCAGTTGTTCAGCTCATATCACTCCATATATATTTCCAAATTACATTAGGTTAATTTAATCTGCTCTCACTTGCTTTCTCCCTACTAGCAGGAGGCAGTTTATGCTAGCCTGTCAAATTTTTAGACTTCACATAATTAATATTGAATTATATAATTAAATCTGGAATATTTGTTGCTTTAATGTTGATCCATCATAAATCAGACCTGGATTGTGTGCCAACCAACGAGCTGAGAAGCAATGCTTTATTTTCTCAGCACCAGAACCCAAGCAGCTGACAATACAAATGTTTTCTCAAAAGCTGAAATGAAACGGTGTAATTCTATCCCAGAGATCCTGTTTTTGTTTTTAGTTTATGACGCTTTTAAAAAAAACTAAATTATTTTACATATTACATCACATCTTGATAGTGACACAGGCTCATGTGCTGCGTCGGACTGTTACGCAACAACTGTGGTTTTGCAGAGCCAGTTCAACCAAACACCACCACGGTCGCTTTGATTGAATGCAACATGATGTCACTGAGTGAGTTGCTGGGCGTGCATGTCAACGTTTAAACTGATGAAGCTTCTGCGGCTAAACTCGGCGGCCTGATGAAGTGCAGCAAAGGCCGTCTGGAGAAGAGGGGGAGTTTAGAGGACACACCCGTTGGCAGAAAATTGAGGGATGAAAGGAAGCGGATGAAGGAGGAGGGGAGATCTGCAGTACTGTATGTTCTCCAAGTCAGGCCATGTGCATGCAGGGGGAAAGCACCATGGTGTTTTCCAAGGACCATCATTCCTTTCTCACATACTCTGGGCTTCCAAACTCAGAGTACGCATTTTCTTTAACTCTTCATCTCTGTTTCTCTCATATTCTGTCTCACCATTCTCCATCACATAGTCCCTCGCTTCCTGGTTTGTAATAGTGGTGTAATTTACAGCTCTTGGTCAGCCCAGCACTGTGTGTGTGTGTTTTAAAGGGCGTGTCCCACAGCCCTCATCAGTGTTGGCTCCAGTGCAGAGTGCCTCTCGTCATAACCAGTACCAGATCTGTCACATACCAGATCTGTTACAGTCCGCTAAATGCAGAAATGCATTACAGATTAAATTATCTTTTATATGTTGGCGTTAGCATTAGCCAAATACCCATAAATGTTTTGTTTCCAGGACTCATCTATTAGTGAAAATAAGGCCCCAAGCTGTTATTTTCATTATTAGGTAATAAGTTAAATTACTAAAATTACAGGGCATCAGGGCTGCGTATTAATATGATTTAAATCTCAAGTATGATTTTGGTTTCCAATGATTACAAAAACAAGATAATTGAGATAAAATGAACTAATTTCTGTAATAAAGCTCTCATTTTGCCTGGTGTTATAAGTCAAGCACACGCCTTTACTTCACAGAGGTATGCTTTCACCCCACCGTAACAGAACGAACTCACCACTCACATCTCAGCTCAAGCCTAAATTATGGAAAAACAACCTTTAGCCAGTATGGTCTGTCTAGTGCCACGTAGGTGAACCTATGGAAAGCTGTCTTAGTCTCCAATCGCCAACGGTTTGTGCTGTCGGTTGGCTGACAGTTTTGGCTCTTCATTGCTCTACTGGTTGCTGCTGCCTGAGAGTCTTTTTGCACCCATCTGAACCTGCAGGCATCCTGCAACGGAGCCTCAGGCTATACAGTCCTCGCAGCAGGAAGAGTGAGGCATTTTATTTGATAAAATTGGAATTAATGACTACTTTTCATACAAACCCATCCAGTGGGCCGGATTGGACCCTTTAGCAGGCCAGTTTAACGCTCCTCCTTTAGCAAGTGAATTGAAATTGTATTTGTAACTACACATTAAATACGTCATAGTTGGTTACATTTCAAAGAAGACATGAAAAACTCATTAGGAAGCCAGAAGCCTGAAAAGTAGTGACACAATCCTGTATGCAGGCACACTCCAGAGCTGTGTGTCAGCCCTCTCTAAAGTAGATGGCTCTCAGCAGTAATAATTGCAATCAAGAGAATATTTACTGCTGCCTTCAGCAGTGCGCTGCACGTGACAGAAATAAACACGAGACCCTGCCAGACAAGCTGAAAGTGTTCATATCAAGATGAATATTTCATATTCTGTTATGTAGTAAAGGGTATTTTTGGAGCTTGGTAGCGTCTCTCCGGTTGCTTATAAATTTTGAATGGCAGCTTTGAATATTTCACCGGTGGACTAGAATAGCCGGGCTGGATGCAAGATATGACAGGCTCGGTATTTACTGAGTGGTGCAGTGACAGGTGATCGTGTGCTTCTGTTCATTCTGCCTCGACTTTTTATTAATGGTTGTCTTCTCTAATAATTCACTAATCGTCTTCTTGTAGCAGTTAAGTACTGTTTTGATGGGATCGCTTGATATGATTTGCTCGTAATGAAATAACAGATGAGTTGCAGATTAAATTTAAAGCATGTGATTAGTGCTGGAAAGAATATCAGATTAATCAGCCCATCAACAAGAAAAACAATTTGGCAACTTTTCAGTTAGAAGTATTTGTTGTAGTGATTTTAACAAATAAAAAAGTGAAATATTCTCTAGCTCCAGTGTCTTTGGATGTGAGGATTTGCTGTTACTCTTCCTGTATGATTGTAAATTGAATATCCTTTAAGGATAGTCTGAATTAAGAATGCACCAATCAAATTCTGGGATTATATGAATCGTGATTAAAATAGTAATTTCGATAGTCAGTGCTGATAAAGTATTAATTTCTGCACATTTATTTTTATTATATTGCTTATTCTCTCAAGTTGTGGATTTAAAACAAAAATCTTCAATGCACATCCATTCTGAAGTCTTTCAGCTCTTCATTACCCCATAGAATTGATGTTATTAGCTACATATGCTCACACTTTGTTTGGTATACCTTGCTAATTCCAGGTTGGACCCTTGTATACATATGATAGCATCACACAGTTGCTGCAGATTTGTCTGCTCCACATCCATGATGTCAATCTCCTGCTCTTTTTCACACCAGTGACTGTAAACCCTCGAGATGATTATGTGAGAAAATCCAGGTAGATCAGGGGTTTCTGAAATACTAAGACTGTTGAATTGGTATACCTAATAAAGTGACCAGTGACTATATGTTGATATTCATTATTTCCCATAGTGATGACAAACATGCATGTGAAACAGTCTTTAGAAATCCTGATAATCCCTCATTTAATTATTAAAGTAGTTTTAAAAAGGTGCTAAATCGGGCATTCGGCTCCCATTCTCACAGGCCCTCTGTTAATCCTACATAGTTTGTGTCATTATACGCTGCTGCTTGAACTCCTACTGCACCAGTTAAACCACAGTGACAGCCTGCACTACATTATCTTTTGCTTTAATGAATCAACATTTTATTAAATTAAGTTTCTTTATGCTGAGCCAAATGTGTCTGCCTGGCTGGGTGCTGTTCTCCCTCCATGTGTTGTCAGCCATTACCCCGTCATTATGCATGCGTCTGGAATGAATGGACCCTCCACCCCTATCCCCCCTCCTGCAGTATAGCCTCAAACCTCAGCTATGGGAATTCCAAGATCAGCTTACAACGTTGCTATATGCACTCTTTATGAAGCGCATGGTAGCAAATAGGAGTGATACAACTTCTCAAAGGAGCCTTTCAGATGGCTCCAAAGCCAGAGTTTACATTCAGGGTGGACAGCTTAGCCTATGCACCATATTCCCACATTTCTGACTCAGGTGTTTGTCTGCACGTGCCAGTTTTAATGATGTCTGTGCTCAGTTTCCACATGCGGGTGGTTTATGGCCTTCTGGATGAATAGTGGTATCTTATGTATGATGAATCCTTTTTCATTTTCATGTTTTTTTTTGTTTTTTTTTTTGTATGTCTGAAGCTTAAACAGACCCTATAGAACCACATTTAGTCCCAAATCCTGTGTGTGATGTGTTAAATCTGACCCAGTCACATCAAACTGCTCCCACAGTTAATCCCTGGTCATTCAGGCAGCATCTGCTACTGTTGTAGAGTCATTCACACCATTGCCATTCTGCATGGTTAAAAATATTTTGCTTAAACAGAGTTCTTCATGTCAGGTTCATCAGTACTGGTTGTAGTTGTACAAAAGCAGATATGTGTGAAGTGGTGCATTATTCTGTATTATCCATCTATAATCTGTATCCTTTTTGTCCTCCAGTGGGTGACAGGGGGCGGTAGAAATCCCAGGTGACATTGGAAGAGAGGCAATAATTATATGTATGTATTTATTTATTTATTTTTAGGAATTTCGAGAATCACATGGTTTGAGGACCATCTGTCACAAAATCAGTGACAGACTGGTCGTTGTTAAGGATAAAAGGACAAATTGGGTTGACTGTAAATGAACATACAGTCTTTTCACAATTCACTTTTTCTTTAGTAGCTTAGACAGATGATTATTACAGATTTTTTGCAAGCAATTTGAACAACTGCAATCTGTGAATGTTAGAAGCTCTGCACGATTATTTATCACTGCAAACAAATTCTACACATTCATCTGCACATTCATCTTGCTTTCTGTTTGAAGTCCCTGAGTAGTATGAGTTCTATCGAACAGTTATATTTGAGTAGGTTTTCTTTGCACAAAAGAAAACACTATTTTCTTACGATGGTTTAGCTTTTTATTAGCTCGTTAATAGTGTTTAGCTAAACAGGAAGTCTTGAAAAATTGTCCACTGTCCACATAGGTAGTCAGCAAAGTCAGTGGGTTGCTTGGAACATTAGCTGATCAGTATAAACATTTTAACGCTTTTTTTGCTATCATCCCAGAAACTTGTTAAGATCATCACCTTGGTGCTCAACTCTTATTCTGAAAATCTGTATAGTCCTAGACTGAAAAAAGCAATAGTATAGTGTAAGGTTGGGCAATTGGACGAATATATCAACTTTACAAGGGCGATTTATTTATTTATTTATTTATTTTTTGCCCATGAGTACGTTTGCTAATAATGTTGGTTGAAGCTAACAGCACTGTTTTAACGGCACCCTCCTTCAGTTGCGAGCAAATGCAGCAGCGATGAATTTAGTCAAACTCATAAGAGAAAGAATGAACGGCAGTAGCCTGTGTTCAGAAAAAACAAAAACTTTTTATTTAAATAAAAAAAAACCACAACGGTGGGGAGGGAAACAAAGAGAAACAGGCTTCTTTTTTCCAGTGTGCTCAGGTGGTTAACAGTATTACCAGCGGTGCTGAGGATGCGTTCTGAAGGTGTGCTTGTGGCTGGTATACACAGAAACTTCCGAGCTATGTGTGACATCAATGGGAAACGTTTTTCATGCATTTTCCACCAAGCCAGTGGATGGTCTCCTTCGTCTACGACCTCCTCACTGCCTTCTCCTTCAGTGTGCCATTTGGCAATTAGTTTGTCCATGTTTGGACAATCAGTCCGTGCAGGATTACATTGCTCCGCCCATCAAAAAGTCTGCGCATGCATGAATATATTGCCTATCGTTGGTTATTGAACTGACGATTGTCGGTTGGAAAATTTTTACATTTCGCCCAACCTCAGGATAGTGTTAAGTGTTGAGCAACCCACTCTTTTATTCTTTGCAGATACATGAAGGAGCCAGCCTTAAAATCTTTATGATAATTCAACACAGAAACGAATTGTCAGAATGTCTATATTGTTACTTTATGGGAACTTGTTATTGCAGTATTGTGTATGACTTTCAGCTGGAGCTAAGATGCTGAGAAAAGAGCTTGACACACACACATTGTCTGCTTTCAGCTGTGTCTAATTGGTAGATATGTATGTCTTTCTGCATTTTGTGTGAAGCTTGTAGTGATTACTGGAAGGTGCTAGAGTGCCAGTCTGATAAATATTAAGTTATAACCAGTCAACCCTCTTGACCCACTCCCTTTAACTGGTGTGCGACACAAACCCAGGGGAAACCACCCAAAGGTCTAGCCATCTTCTTGTCTTTATTGCTTGATAGATTTTAATGTAAGCAAGTGGCATTACTGAAACTCACATTGTGATTTCCTAAAAATAAAAATGTATATACCGTATAACTTCCAATTGTAGCCTCGACGTTTGTTCAAAAAATTATTCGGCCGGCCCAGCGTTTAAAAGAGACCGGCTCTTATTCCCTTCTTAGATTGAAATGTCACCGAAGTGAGAGGGAAAGAGGACCCAGGTGTGGTTTTTAGACTGAGGTAAAAAGACCGTATTTACAGTGCTCCAAAACATATTCCAACAGTTCACAAATAATGCAGTTCCCAATTGTGCTCCTCCTTTTCTCCCGAGTGTCTCCTTGTCTGTGGTAGCCCAGTGCACGAGTGGTGCTCCCCGAAACTTCTCTCCGCCCGGCTCTCCAGGAGAGGAAGTAAAAGACCAGAAAATCACAGTTAGCAGGTTTGCTAGCCGATCAGTGTAATAATCCCACTTCGACGGTCGCCGCGCATCCAGCTTAAATGCTGTTGGTCATAGATGACGGCTGATTGTAAAGAGCTGGCCGAGTGGTGAGACGTGGGAGGACCGACGACAGCGCAGAGGGACTTCCGGGTCGAAGCTCACCTGGCTGCTATTGGAGACTGGCGTCTATTTGTCGTGACATGTTTTCAAACCGGCGTTTATTAGAAACAGGCGTCAATAAGAGACAGGCCACTATTAGAAGATATACGGTAGCTTGATTGTGTCTTACATGCTTGAGGTTGCATAATCATTACACATGGAATTCAGAAGAGCCAAAAACATAGGGACATAAGTCTGAGATATCCGAAGGTTAAGCAGGGCCATGTCAGACCTGCTTTGTTTGCATTGGAGCATCGGCTGGTAAGATGATGCATGTTGACCCAGTGAGGTGAACTTCAAACAAAGGTTTATTGCACATCTCTGTCAGTCCAACAGGAACATTACTGTGTCTTCATTAACACTCTGAGATGTTCTGGGCCTCTTTGTCATCTCACCTTCCTGAACCATATGGTTTCTCCCTGAGGGAAACTGTCAGAGCGAGAAGGAGAGATGGAATAATTAAACATCGGCGGCGATTTTTGTTCTTCATTCGAGAGGTGTGGGTCGGGCTGTCATCAGAAACATATTTGCTGCTTTTCTTGCTGTGTGAGAGCAGCTGCTGAGGAGTGAATGTGCAGACTATTGAATGCTTGATTGGCAGAAGCATTTGTCTGAAGGTGCCTGGGGACAATTGTCCAGATCAAGCAGGGCTCCTTCACAGGGGAGCTTGCTAATACACCAAGCTTATGCAAACCCCCCACACCCCTGCCCTCCTCCTCCTCCTGGACCCAGGCTTTTGTCTTCAACTGTTAGTTTTTCCGTGAGTGTCCAACACATACTTCTCACTGCAGCAGACCTGAAGGAAATCCCCTCTATTTTTTTTTTCCTGGAAGTTTGAGGCTGTCAGGCAATTTCTTCTCTGCTCCACACAGATGGTCTCCATAGCAAACTGTGGATTTTGATAATTGTTTTTGCCAGTGAAAGAGAAGTGATGCACTGGTTCATAAATATGTCGTGGCCATGACTCACAAGGAGTCGGACTGGTAGCTTTTGAGATGTTGCGTCATGGCTTATGTTTGAGTTGGATGCTTTTTAACATGAAAAGAAAGAAAGCTTGTGCCAACTTCCTCCTCATGACCAAAGCATGCATGAGAAAAGTCTGCTGTTGTATTGTTAGTGGATTTTTTTTTTTTTTAGTTTGAGGCTTTTGATTTTTGAAAACCGATTGCAAATGTATCAGTTTTTTAGAAGCCATGGACGTGAATTGTCAGAAGTTTCTCATGTCAGTAAGCTCAAATTCCCATGTAATGTTTTTTTGATAGGGAGTAAGTAGAAGTGAGCCGTTACCATGGCAAACAAGGAAACAAAGTTTTACAAGATGCATCTACTGATGCAGTTGAACACAAACTTAACCAATAAACATACATTTGTCCTTGATCTTATTTGTTTATGTTTTTGTGCAAGCTTCTCCTATTGTATGTTCTTATTTAACTCACTAAAGTATTTCAGATTTTTACTGCTTTAAGGACACTGTTTATACTATTTCTAACTACAACAGCTTCCCTCACTTACTTGCTGTGTCCGTATTTACTATCTCTTCCCCCAGGAGAAAGAGGCTGGTTGTGCATGTACACCCAAACTCTGTCCTCTCTGGCAGATAAGAGTCATAAGAAATTATATTATAACCCCTTATAAATAATCACAGCACTCATACATTTGGGTACTTAACTGAGCTTAAAACAAGACCAGTCTACTTGGATATCTGCCTGATAAGCTTAGCAGCCTGTTACCTCCCCACAGTATTGACTTGTAGGGTTCATACCCCTTCTGTACCCCTCAGAGAGCATTATGAAGAAGGGCTTTATGGGTGTGCAACAGTGTGGGTGCAGTCTGTCCCCTGTCCCTCATTAGCCAGTCCTTTGTTACAGTAAGCCATACCGCGCGGATCCCAGATGCAGCATGTCCAGATTAGATCTTACACCCGCCAGGAGTCTTGAAAAGCTACCCCTGAATCGAGCCTAATCCTTCTGCAAGACTTTCTCTTTTTTTCTGGCTCTCTGCGCCACACACAGACACAAAAACACACACATTCACAGCCACAGATGCATAGTGGGTAACACACACACATGCACACACCAATTGGAGACTTCAAAATTACTTATTGTAGTTTTTGGAGCCTGGTTGGTGCCTTGTGTCTTTAATCCCCATCCAGAGATCCTGTCAGCTGCGTACAGACCACAGGCCTTTTCTCCTTTGTTATACAAATAAGAGCTGCAGATAATCATCTAATAAATTCGAGACTCCCAAGATTTCAGTGGATTAAAATGAAGCAGCAATTCGTTTCCATTGTGTTGTGTCCCTTAGAAATATAAACATCTGATTTGAGTTTAACAACTGACGAAACACAACTTTGGCTGTTAGATTTTGAGGATATTTCTGTGGTAAGAGTTAGCATAGTCCTTTACAAGTAAAAGAACAGGACTAGCTCCAGCTTGTTTTAGGCTATCCAAATCCAAAAATCCAAACTGGATTTGGTCTGGTCTGGTCTGGTGTATAAGCATGTCACTAATGTGATTTCATCTTAAAGACTAAGTGGTCTTTAAAAATCAGACACTAGTCCCTAAAAAGCTTGGTTGTTTCTTCATCCATGTCTTTATTTCACCACAGCTGCAGTCTTTAAGTTGTCTTTGGACTTTGTTGTGTGAAACCACAAGGCCATTTGTAGAATTATCAGCAGGGGGGACTCCAGGACCTAATTTCCACCAGTATGGTGCCACTGCCAATGGTGAGCCAGGTTTTGTCCTTTTAGAACACCCCAGCATTTCAGGAATGTGTAGATAGAACTGAGCATTATGTATCAGAGATTGGGCTTAACCTTTCATCGCTCACAGTTGTCAGAATAACAGCAAAGCTCATGCTTTAGTTGTGCCAGTTACCTCTTCTCAGTAACACAACGCCAGCGCTGGTTCCAGTTTTGGTGCTTTTTGAGAACCAGCCCAAGTTGGCATTAGATGATTAGATTAGATGGTACTCTGCAAACATGCAAAGCTATAGATGACTAGAGTTGTCAAAATGTTGTGTCAAAGTGCTTTAAATAGTAATTAAAATACAATCCAGAGTGAGCTCTGCCATGTAAAGCTAACATGTCACAAGTGGGCCACAACAATGCAGATTTATTATTTATTTATTTATTTATTTGTTTGTTTTCTTTTCTTTTTCTTTTTTTTTAGAGGGTATGACTGTGGAGCGATCTTGAAAGAACAATTTTTAGTCAAAATGCCAAAAAAACCAAACATTTTTAAATAAGTCAGAGCAGTTTTCAAGGGTGGTTAACAAAAATGGTCAAAATCTACTTAGTCCTTAGTTTCATGGTACAAATTTTTTGCACCAGTCTTTTGTTTTGTGTTAGAACAGGTTTTAGATTAGGCAACAACACCAAATTGGCCTAAAAAAATGACCAGAACTAGTATTTCTTTTCTTTCTTTCTGTGTAATAGATGGATGCATAGAGTTCACAAATGGGCAACAGCACTGCACAACTGTAAGTCCAAACTGCAGTGTGTTGGGTTTAGGCGGCAACAACAAGGGCAGTGACCAGCAACAATCAGTAAACCCTCTGTCTGATGGTCAGTTATTCACAGTGCCACCCTCCACACCCACTGACAGAATTTCACAACCATTCGTGACTGGCCTCACGTTGTTTATGTCATCTGGTCCAGGCTCGGGTTGTTATTACTGCTTTTCTTTTGTTGACAGCATTGGACAATTTACACATTTGTGTTGTCTCATAAATTTCTTCAAAGCATTTTCGTGGCTGGTGTTAAAGAGCTGTTTTATTATGTGTTTGAACATGAGCAGCGCCCCATTAACCTGTTGCAGCTCTTTTCTGTTTAATAAACTGAATACATTTGGGGTTTGCACTGTCTGAAAGACACTATAAGGTTGACAGTTTTTCAGGTTTTATGACATTTTTGGAAGTTTATTTAGTTTTTTTCTTTTTTTCTTTTTTTTGTATTTGCAGTTAGTGAAATAAAATGAATGTCAGTGTCTTTGTAAACTAACAAAAACTTAGATGAATCATATTTAAAGGCTGTGAGCTACACTAAAGGCTGAGAAAGACTTCAATCTTTATGGACTCTATAGTGTTAATGTATGTAAGATTTTTTTTTTTTTGTAGTATCAGACTGCAAAGGTTTGAGTTAAGTGTATTTTATACAGTTAAGGTACAACTACACAAACACAGAAAACACTGTATTATCTCTTAGTCCTTTTTTTCTGAATAGATTTTTTTCTTTGGTAGGCCACCCGATGAATGTTGCCATGAAATGTCTCAGTAGACACAGTCCTTGCAGCGTTTATGGTAATTCACTAATATGCCCTGAATTATCCCAGAAGCTATGAGCATTTCAGCCTAGAACCAAATTTCCCCCAATAATGAAAAAAACAAACAAACAAATCCAAATCCACAACTCAGTACTTATTATTCTTTATTACACCTGTGTCTAACCTTTATATCAATTCAAGAACTTATTATGGTCTTCCTTATTTTCTGTCATATATAAATATATATATGATTACAAAGCTGGATGTTCATATTGAAGACAACCAAAATTTCAAATGTTGAGTTAGGTGTATGTGCAAATAATCCCTGTGAGACAGTAAACACTCATTTTGAGGCAGCCGTTTATTATGCTCTTGATTCTGCATGAAGTCAATAAAGGCAGATATCCTCGATGTGGTCGAGTCAGTCACACAGCTCTGGGTGTGACCTTAGAAACCCCACCCACCTACCGTTCAGACGCTTTGTTTGCAAGTGGGAGACCATCAAACAAAAGTTTGATAAAAGGGAGAGGAACTAAAACAGCTTGTATCAAGGTTCACAGTATTTAGAACTATAAATCATGTCAAGCTACTCGAACTGAGTTTAATAAAAAACATTCAGCTAGAAATGAGCATATCAGATTCCTTTTAAGTCCAATGTAAGGCAAATGATGATTTTCTTTACATCAAAAAGAGTCAAAGGAAATGATAAACAGTTTTCATAGCTCAAGACACACAAAAGAAAAAGTGCTAGGAAGATGTAGTTAAAAAAATTTTCTGGCCTTTTTCAGTTTTATTTGATCGACACGGTGAAGAAAGGACCGGAAAGCGGGGACAGAGAGAGAGGGAGGAAGACACGCGGCAAAGAGCCACGGGTCGGACTTGAACCCGGGCCGGCCGCTCTCAGTCGTATGGCTAAACTGGTGCTAAGATGTAGCTAATTTTTTGACCATCCACGTAGACATTATCTGCAAAAAACAAACAAACATAAAAACCCAACCAAAACAAAAAAGCCCCCCCCCCCAAAAAAAGCAAAGCAACTGCTGCTGCACAAAAAAAGGATGGGAAAGAAAGCTTTACAAAGAACCCTCTTCAAAAAAAGACACTGCTGTAATTATTAGGACGTATGAAAGTTGGCATATATCCTTCATAATATCCTTAAACACGACATCCTATTTTTACATTCACTTTCACCGATTTCAGTTAAACTGAACTGCTAAACTCTGCAAAAGTTAAAAAAAAATAAAGTCACCTCCTGAGGCTGGAAAAGATAATCTGTTGCCATAACTGCACAAAAACACACAAAGAGAACAATTATGTAGTTATTTAAACAGCTAAAATGGATTATTTCAGTGGAGGAATGCAGGTGCTGCTCCAAAGCACAGTAAAGGAGAGATAAGACTTTTTTTCCTTTTTTTTTTTTTTTAACTGTGAATCATGCACAGCTATAACACATGACCCCTTTAGGTCCAGTTTGTAGCAAATCATCACCTTCTAGTGTGTTTACATTAAAAGACGTCAGGAAATATGAGATGGATAGCCAGCGTTAAGCCTCAAATCAGCACTAGTTGCTGTTCCTCTTGATCACGGACACACACACACACCATGAAATCACACTGAGAACACCCGTTTCCAGTGGATGGCATTGTTGTGGTCAGGTATATTGCCGGGGTAACGGCATAATATTTCTGTGTGGCGTGTCTGGTTCTTTCTGTTTGCTTGGCACCAAGCGTAATTCCCAGCCAACACGAATTCATTTTTCTTATCATGTGTTTTAGATTTACAGGAATTCGGATACATATGATGTGGTTTGAAACCCTATAACGGTCTGAAATGCATTAATAGAGGTAAGAAGTCTTGTTTGGCTTGAGCTACGAGCGGTAACTCGTGACTTTTTCCTGATGTATGCAACACACTGTATGGATCTTGTACATAGCCATTCTTGTGAGACTTAATCCTTGTTTTGGCTTCCTCAAGTCAAGTGTCTCAGCTGGCTGTGTTTGGCGACTTCTATTTCTGCCGTCTTTTCCATACAGCATACCGCATGCTATATCGAGCCGAGTGAATGTGGTAACAAGATGCTCATAACCAAACGCGGAGAAGGAACATTCCACGACTGGGTTCCTGATGTTGTTTTCATGGTCGCTGCTGTCTCAGATGGTAAATATTCCTCAGAATCAAAATAGGCCGGTATTTACATTTTCTCTCTCATTCGAAATGACTTTACAAACCACGCCGGCTGTTGACTAATACGCATTAGCTGTTGCTGGAAGTGAACTGGTAATTTGTCCAGTCATAATGCCTCACTCTGGAGACAAGCTGGGCTATTAAAGATGGCACCACTTTGTGTAAAGCACACTTATTGAACATCGGAATCCTGAAGTTGCTGTTGGAGCGGCACAAATGCTCCAGAGAGCGCTTGGATGAAAAATGTGATTAAATATTAAATTGATGTTTTGGCCGTGCTCTCTTCCGGAGAGATTTACTAAAAGGTATGAGAGTTGAGGTCATCCCAGACATCTCACTGCTCCTAAAATAAAAGGCAGTTGCCGAGCCTCTGTGGAGTTTGAGAGGTTGAAGGATTTGAGAGGTGTTCCCTTGGGGACGTATGGAGGCGTTGGCTGTGGGGTTGCAGAGTTTAGACTTGAGGGTCTAATTGAGAACAAATTGTTCTGGGCAAAGAGGCGGGGTATCACTGTCATGCTCAAGGTTATTTGGGGGTATTATGGAACGCAGCTAATGTTGAAAAGACCAAATGCAGTTAGTGGCTCTTGTAGCAGTTGTGTCACCTCGTGTCTGCAGACAGTTAGCAGAGGTTCAAATAAGAGTGCATGCAACAAGACACCACAGGTGAAGGTAGATAACCTTCTGCGACATGGAAAACCTCAAATTGTGTTTATGTGGGATTTGTTTTGTCTGCACGCCTTTATTTATTGTGCTAAAGGTGCCACACAGATGTTCTCACTGACTTGCTACTTCCAAGACGTCACGTGAAGTAATAATGGATTACGAGACTAACCGACAGAATTCCAGTCTAATCTGAGTGCATCTTATTCCCCTGCTGTCTTTCCCCACACTTTTCAGGAGGAAGCTGCTACAATGCTAACACTGTAAAGTGATCTAAGAATCCCACAAACCTTTTACAGCCCATTTCCTGGCATGAGTTAAAAGCTATATAATAAGAGATGGGGAAAGAGATCCATGCTTTTTGTTCAGTGTATAAATTAATTCTAAAGTTCATTTGATAATTTCAGCAATCCGAGAAGTCGGATAAAAGGGAATTTTAGAAATGACACTCGCTCGCTCTGTTTCCTCAGCTTCTGTTTCTTTACTCATGGAATAGTAGTAACAGAAACGCCACATCAAAAAGGTTTTCTAAAGACACCTGTTATACTTTCACAAATTACCTGTTATTATTTCCTGTTGTAACAGTGGATACTCTTATTAAAGATGGTCAGCGTTTGTACTAGTAAACACTGAGCCTAAGGCTTAGGCTTAAGACTGCAGTAAACACTGCGGTTCAGACAGTTTCTTTTCTTAGTCTTGGCTGTATAGGAATCCCTGAAAATCTTAAACTCTATTAACTTTATTCCGACATCTGTCTTTTGGCTTTGGACAACAGCCGCTAACTCAGCCAGGTTGTAGGCAAAATATGGCCAGAAGCCTAACAGGGACATGCTGCAGATTAGCTTTCGCTTTGTACCTCTGCTTAACTCTATGGTTTCTGTTATATAAGCAAATAAATAAAGGGGAAATATGCAGCAGTCACCGTGTGTTTGTGCAACTTCTGGTATTCTCTCCGACCACCATGTGTGCCACCCAGGCATTAGCTCTTTGTAGTTGCCAGATGAGCTGCAGGCATGGAAAGGTGGGTGGATTATTATTAGTACATTTTTGTGGGTTATAGATTTCTCTGGACTATATGTATTTCCTTATCTGCCTTAGGCCCACTTACTTCCTACTATCGATGAAGTTGTTCATATTTCCTGTCAGATAACTTGAAAAAAAAACTTACCTTTGACTTGTGTGCACCTTTTGTTTACTCACTTTATTTGTTCTTATGATTTATTGATTAGCCTCAGCACGTGTTGGTGCATGCGCAAGTTGGCAAGCGCACAACTAAAAGTTTTAAGGGGGTTGCTGTGGGAGAGGAGAGTGAGAGAGATGAAGGAGACTGGAAAGGAGGAGAATTCACTTCAGGCTGCCTGAAAGCGTGTGTGTGTGTGTGTGTGTGTGCATATTTCAAGGAGAGTTTTGTGTGGTAAGTGGGTGGGTGCGTCAGTTAGTCGGCCTGGGCTCTCTGCAGTGCACTCAGCCGCTGTGCTCTCCTCTCGGCTGACTGGAAACATCATGTATCTCTTGGACACTTATAGGAACAGCCTTGTTTCTCCAGACTGAGACCAGAACAGACCGAGGAAAAGAGACGCAGCAAAATGAGCTTCGCCAGAAACTTGAAGTAAGAATATCCAGAAGAAAAGAAGAAGTGACAGACACACAATCAGGGGCATTTTTTGAAGGCAGTTTTCATCTATTCAGTCTTGGCTATGCCATGCTGGCCCAGAGGAACGGGCTTCCTCCAGGCTGTAAGCCCGCTCACCTGAAGGATCATCCTGATCTGCGGGATGTAGATGTGAAATCCCAGGGGTGTTGTTCTCTGTCTCCTTCCCCATCTTCCGGAGGATGCCCCTGGGCTCGACTAGCGGGTGTGGATGGCTGCTTGTCAGAGCCATACTGTCTTTGGTTCCAGCTTTTGGCCAGAGCTTACTGGGGCGAAGTGGAACTGGGGCTCACCAGTCCCAACCGCAGCGTGTCCTGGGCTCGGCTTCGAGAAGCCTCCAGGAAGAACTGCGTCCGATCTCGGGTAAGGAGTGGGTTGCATGTGAATGAGAGCATCCTGGAGAGCATCCTGGCAATTTGAGATTATGAAGAGTGGAGTTGTATTTGAGTTTTGAGGCATTGGTGGAAAACCGAACTCCCTAAAAAATGTGTTTAAGGCATATCTGGCAGAGGCATATAGGTTTACATAGGATGCATCTGAACGGGGAGGAGAGGTTAGGGGCAGCTACACTTTGTTGTGCTGTCTGAGGAATTTTGTGTGCGTCATCCTGCTCCCCAACAGCAGGGTAGTCCTGTTTCACTGACCGATATCTCTGGTAATGTGAGTGTGTCTGTGTGTATTTGGGTTAGGTTTCGTTTATTGTTATTGGTCCCTGGGGTAGATTCAGAATGACATTGTCAGGGGACAGCATGGTTTTTGGTTCCATCTGCAGCTCATATTTTTACAACTTTTTCTTAAATACAGCCATTCTTTATTTTCTGTGGAGTGGGCTAAACCTTAGTGGAATGAAGTCAGCCGTTGCTCTGCCAAATTAGGGAATTAAAGGCATATTTTCCTATGATAGAGTGAATAAGGATGACTAATGTTAGAGCCTGTGGGGAGAGAAGTTTGGAAAGAAAAAGGAAGACAGTATGAAAGCTGCAGTGGACTAACCTAGAGGTGACTCACACACTTTTTTTTCCTTTTTTTTAAAGAAAAGGAAGGAAAGCTGAGTCCACAAGTAACGCCATTTAGATTCAGCCAAACTTATCATTGCATATACATAAAGAAGCAGGAACAGGCTTGGAAATGCACTTTGATGTCTGTGTTGCCATATGGTAAGAGAGCCTGCAGCGAACCCTCAGCGTGCCCATAATGGTGACTGTTTTGATGAACAGATTGCATGCATAATTGATTAATATTTATCAGGTAATTGTGTCTGTGAGCTTGTTTGGAACAGATTTATAGCATTATACATTTCAAATATCAAGACAGTGATAGTTTCTCTTCTATGCTGCTTCTCTTTTTTGTATAATTCAATAGTAAGAAAGATAAATCCTAATAGCTCAACTATTGCATAATGCTACTTTAAATTTTAAACACAAAATCAAAACAAACAGCTCAGTTGCACTGCGTCAGCTCCTTTCCCTCTTCTCCTCTGGTTACATTATGGACTGTGGCTTACATCCAGCTCCACACCACTGGGTATTGGTGGTGATTTCACCAGTCATACCATTAGGCCCACACCCATCCCGCTCTCTGGAGGCTTCTACATCTGCTGCTCCCAGGCAGACAGGCAGGGGAGAGGGGTGGAAAGAGGAACGAGAGAAACAATGTCTTTGTTTTGGATCCATACCTAAGCCGTATTTTGGTAAGAGAAGAGCCTGTGGAGAGATCTGGGTTGAGGCTGAAACTCTTGGCAGGCTCCCGCATCCTGGAACGACTATGGTAGTGTTAGCTTTAACCGCTAACGCACGCCCTGTGGTGCAGTGGTTCAGCTCCATCGTTACTTTGGTGATGGATGTGACAGGAGTCTCGCTGCTCAGACAGCACCAGGAAAGATCGCTTATGCCGTCATACTGAGTCGCTGTGAATGAGATGATAAAATATTTCCTATTGCTTGAACAAGAGTGCAATGTTAGTA
>VURO01005517.1:32904-78079 GCA_015108175.1 Pelvicachromis taeniatus
AATGTTAGTACTGTTGTAAAGGTTACAAAAATAGTTTGAAAACGTTGTTTGGACTAAGCAAAAGATCATTACTTGTGATTTAATGCTTCGTAGTTGGTTTTGACACACTGAGCATTGGAAGAGAAGCTCATTTGTACTCCTTTATTCAAATAAAGTGCCTCCATCAGCACTTTATTTGTGGTATTGTGGGAAATTTTGAAAGGTGAAGGCTCATGGCTCATGGTGTTCAGCTCTTTCCCTGTGCCCTGTCTCATCATGAGGGGAGAGGGCTGCAGAAAAGCACCCACTCCAGGTCTGCATCACTTTCAGTGGAAGTGAGGGTAGAATAATGGACAGAAAGGATTGACCTCCATCTCTTTTGTTTCATTGATGGAGGCAGTCTTCAATCAGTCTAACACCTAAATCCAGTCCGCTGCTCATATTTGATGAGAAATAAATTAGCTCACCTCTCTAGTATGTTGAGGTACTTTCTGCAACCAACTCTTCCTCAGTGCTCAATGGTTATTTTCCTATGTGAGCATGTAAATAAAGTTTTTTGTAAAGCTGTGCATCCAAGAACTCTTTGAAGAACTCTTGCATCAGACGAAATGATGTTGTATCAGATAGACTTCTCTTGTAGATTAGAAATAACATTAGAAGTTCCAAAAACGTTAAAGCATGAACAGATGGCAGTAAGATAATTTGCCTTATTTCCTCCCTGTAATGTGGCTATTCATTATGAACACAGTATCGATTCAGCCCAACACCGCGTTGTACACTTACTCACTACTTTGCTGTCAATTGAGTCGAAATTGGAAAACAAACAAGTACTGCTCAAATTTTCTCAGTAATGTTCTCAGTGCTTAAAGACTTTGTTTCACTTAATAGTCCAAAAGTTTAGAAATGGTTAAGAAATGGTATCTTCTTTTTTTTACATAATGCTCTTGAAAAATTGATTGGCCCACAAACCGATCACATTTTATCGCCGTGCAACCCTTGATCTATAAGTCCAGATGCGAACAACCACACAGCCTCTCTCCACATACACAGGTTTAATTTTCATCATCTGAAAATGAGCATGGTGTTGTCATCTCGGCATCTCAATGGCATCATCAGGCGCCATTGAAGACCAAAAAACTGTGTGACATGTTTTTTTCCCCCGTATACAACGTTTACAGTGAGAGTTCTGCAGTTCATGTGCCACATGTGTTGTGTTACGTAGGCATAACTGTAATGTTACGCAACATGAGAGCTGCCAGCATTTAAAAAAGTTTTTTTTTTTTTTATCTTGTGCTAGTCACAGTAGGTATGTAGAAGATAAGTCTGTCATCACGCAAGTATGCCAAATAGCCCTATAAAGCCCTGAATGTGCAATAACTGAAGCCATATGTACTGTATGGCTGTGTGGAGGTTGGGGAAGCAGAAAAAGGCTTAAATGACAGTCCTGATTATTTTGACAGATACTGTGATCTCTGACATTTACCACAACTCGAGAACAAAATCCTTTTACTGTTTTTAGTCAGAATTTCAGCTGTTTTAAACAAAAACGTGCCAGAAACGAGGTCTTAATCAACCGCTTTCAGAGAGTTTGATGAATTTCTCACCATTTCGGCAGATCGTATTGATATTTTAAGATTTGAGACATTTTTATTTAACTGCTCATAGCATTAAAAGCCAGTGGGTGTTTTGAGCTGGAGTGCAAAATGTCTATGAAGTTCAGAAAAGTCCAGAAAACAAATGCAAAATAATCCGCTCACAAACTTGAGGTGCTTTGGTGGAAATGAGGGTGTAATCATAAAAATATGTAGCCGTTTGACTTCCCACAGATGTGATATTACAGATTTACTGAATGTTAAATCATCCACCGTGATGGTGTTAATCTTCCAAAGTGTTTGTGATGAGAAGGGGAAAAAAAGATATTCAGCAGCTCTTTTTTTCAGGTGGCAGTTATTTATGAAGTATTACTTAACATGAAAACACACTGAACTAACAGTGAACCCTCTTGTTGATTCTATCTTCCTGTTTCTGAAACCACAAAACGACCCGGTGTTATTCAGCTGGAACAACCTGCTCCTCTGTGACACCTGTGAAGAATCGCCGACGAGGGATTTCTCATGTTTTTACATCAAGTTGATGAATAAGATTCGTGCATAGCCATGGGCATTTGTTTTTGTTTTTTTTTCAAAGTAAAAACACACTTCTCTTTGTTTGACCAAAACTGCTTTGTGTTACACACTTACCAGGGGTGTTGTTAGCGGCGGGAGTGCTCTTTTATGTTTAGTTTGTTCTGACTCTGAAATAGCAGATTTCATATCTGATAACACAAAACAACATCTGCAGCACGGATTTCTACAAATTTCTAGGGGTGAAGTTATGATCAGTTATGCAATTTTTTTGTTTTTGTTTTAGTTTTTATGTAAAAAAAAAAAGGTCAGTCAGGCTATACTTACAATCTTAGACATTTAAAGGGAACCCATTATCCTAATGCATGCCTGTTTATATTTTTGCACTCTACTAGTGCAGTTTTTTTTTTTTTTTTTACTAGTATAGTTTTGCATGGTCAAAATGATCCTTGACTATTTTATACAGGGTCTTGGTGCAGCTCAATAGTTCATTAACTATTTGAAATATCTTCCTTTAAACCAGCTTTGTACTGATTGGCTGCCACACACAAATAGAAGGTTTGCAGCATGTGAGTGGCACTTCAGTGTTCACAAGCAAGAGTGGACAAAACTGTCTGAAAACAGTCTGAAGCCTGAGCAATGAGGCTCAAAGGGATTACTTGTACATAAATCGGCCATATTTTTGGCCATGTTTAATAGAAGCGTTCACCACTGTAAACGTTTATAAAATGATGGGAAATGCAGAATATGTGAGGATTTTAGGTTAGCACAATATACCCAGAGGAATCTTTCACCAGAAGTCAGTTCAATCACAGAATCAGACAGACAGGAGGACAAAGAGGGAAAAAGCTGACCAAACATTGGCTTTGAGTGATACTGAAAAAGTTGATAAAACGGCAGTTCGAAGAGCAGGTGATGAAGAGATTTTAAAACCACTCCATGCTTCGAATGCAAATTGGAATAAGAAAAGAGCTCATTAGCGACTCAAACCAGTGGTACTGACGTCAGCTACTGAGCAAATTCTTATTTTAAGAAGAAAGTGAAGCCATATCATTAACCTAACATTAGAAAATTAGTATGTAGAACAACAAGCTAATGCTTTAAAGGCCTGCTTTCTAGTATTTATGTCCTGCTTCCACATGCTGTTTCTGTTCTGAAGATAAACACTCAAGTTCCTGTTTGTTTTTCCTCTTTTCAGGCCAAGCAGAAGGATGGGCGGGATCAGAGCGAGGCGTCTGCCACCGCTTCTCCCGGGGCGGACGAGGAGCCTTTTTCCTGGCCGGGGCCCAAGACGCTTCGCCTGCGCCGGACATCCCAGGGCTTCGGCTTCACACTGCGACACTTTATCGTCTACCCGCCTGAGTCTGCTGTACACAACTCACTTAAGGTGACTGAATATCTCTGACCTCTCTGATGACAGTAATAGGGGGAAAAACAAATAACTAACCAAAGAAGGATCTGGCTTAATTTAAAATAAAGATGCCTCCCTCATAGAATGATGAAACTGATGATCTGATATTAGGCCCTTGGCATTTTTGAGGCATCTTAAACTTGACTTTCATACATAAACATTCAAGAGATCTTTCAGACTATATTTTAGCCTCTGTTACACTGCATCCACATTTTGTTGGACAACATTGATGTTAAAGACATTTTTAAAGTTTTATACTCAGAGGAACTTTAACTTCAGTGTTTTCATGCTTATATTGGTCTTTTTTTCTCCTTTCATTTAAATTAAATTGCTTTCTGGAAGCCACACTGATTAGTGATGATCAAATTTGTGTGAGACTAGAAAAATACATAATCATGGTTCTTTTAACTGCCAAGAAAACACAGGTTTGTTTTAACATAGTCATATATGCAAAAGAAACCACGTCTTCTTTAAATTAAAATTTTTTACATTTTAGCAGATAAGAAAAAAAATGTGATTCCTAGCAAGTCTTAAATTTATGGTAATACAACTTTAGAAGAACAATATACACAGTCTGCCAAGCCAAAATGCAGTTTTATGTGGAAAATGCATTAAGTAGCTGCCAGGTGTATTCAGGTATTAACCTAGTACTGAGAAAGAAAGACATCTTAAAAACTACTTTAAAAGAAGTAACTGTTGCTACTCACTAACCTGGGAAGGCTTTTAAGGCCATTTCCAAACAATTTGAAGTCCATCATTCTATAGTGAGAAACTTACAGATGTTGACCATAAATTCACAAGTGGAAAACATTTAAGGCAGTTGCAAATCTTCCCAAGATTGCACGTCCAAACATATTCACCCCAATCTCAGACTGTGCATTGCTCAGAGAAACTGCAAAAAAACCCAAGAGCTGCATGTCACTCCTCAGTTTGGACAGCACACTTGAAAAACACTGAACAACTATGGCTTGTATGGAAGTGTCCAGAAGAAAACCTCTTCTCTCTAAAAAGAACATGGCACATATAGATTTGCAAATGTGCTTCTGAACAAACAACAAGCCCTCTTGAACAATGTGGAGACAGAGCACCACGTAAGGTGAAAACCAAAGACGCCACATTCAGACACCTCATACCAGCTGTCAAGCATAGAGGAGGAGCAGTGATGATTTGGGCTTGTTTTGCAGCCACAGGACCTCGATACTCTTAAAAACTCAACAAAACCTAGCTCAGGTCATATGAAAGTATTCTCCCAATTCTTCTTCTTTTTTTTCTTTTTTTTTAAATGGCACTCTAAAAATAAAGCAGATATCTTTCCTACTAACTTTTTGCTTTTAAAGTGTGGACAAAAGTCAAAGTGCTGCTTGAAATTAGTTTGTAGGTCGTCATCTGCTTTTGTAAGAGCATTATGGAGAACTGGAAGCTCTGCCATCACAGACACCAACCTCACTGTGTTTTAGTTCAACTGTAACATTAATATTCCTGTGTAGTGTTAGTTATGTTTAACAGCAGGGGTTTTATCCATGCCTCACTTCTTTGATCCCACCGAGGAACTCTGCCAGGCGTCCTCTGGATAACATCGGGACCAATCTGCCCTTTGGTATTAATCCAGTCGTTGCAGTGCTTCCGGCTCTGAATGGGCACAGACTAACACGGGGTAAAGGGCTTTGGCTGCACACGATAGGTCTCCTTTAATGGGAAAATGCGCCGATGTTTTGAGTCAGTTCTCTCAAAGCTTATCACAGCATGCCTCTTATTAGTTTTTGTAAGTGATAATTCTGGATAAGTTGCGTTTACTTTTCTCTGAAGTCTATTTTGACAACCTCTTGTGTTTGCACAGAAGGATTTCCTACAAAGTCAGCATAGCATGTTCTGTTTATAGCTTTTGGCTTTAGTTCTGCATGTTGGATGAGAAACTGTGGCACGACAGTTAGGATTTTCAGACTTTTGTGAAACCAGAGAGACGGACAGATTCTCCCAGAGGTCTTCTTGGGTATCACAGTGTTGTTTTGAACACTTTCAAGTTCAGTCCGAGCCTGCTTGTTTTTTCTGTGATCTTGATGTAACATTTTCAGTATGGAGCTGACAGAAAGAAAAACTCGAGGCACTAATGTCATCTCCCACACTTGGCAATTAGCACTTTTCCCTCTGTTCTTTTAGTTGTGTCGGTGTAAATAATGACAAACTTGTGTTTCTCTTCCTTTTAGCTCAGTGAACAAGCATTCAGATTAAAACATTGCATTTCATTCAGGTCACTCTGGCTGTAGACCGTAACGAGCTCTTCTATTACATAACCTTAGCTGACAAGAGGATAGTTAAAAAGGACCTCATCCCTGTATGTCCATCACTTCTTCTCATTGTAATTACTTTTAGGGTCTTGGATTCGAGCTCTTGACTAATCGCAATGTGAGGATATTGGAGTTGGCTTGAAGAGGGTCAGGCCGTCTTAAGGAAAGCCTTGGGGGAGCAGGGTGACTTAGAGGGTACACGCAGAACATGTGTGTCACAGAGCGGAGGTGGATTAAAGGCGAAGTGTGTGAGCTCTGAAGGAAATAACAATTTTATGTGTTAAGTAGATGGAAAAACACAAGCATAGCTATAGTTGTTTTATTGACAGATGTGCATTATTCAAACGTCAATCCGCTGGATTCTTCACTTTCATTTGCAATCGCTGTAGTCACTCATAGCTTAAGATGTACCTGAACGTTACTTTGGTTTCTCGGCTTGAGTGAATTATAGTAAGATTTGCCAGCGTTATTGTGCATCACAAGTAGTTAGTTTTTGTTACTTTCACTTTTGGAAACTTTTTTGCGTAAACATGGGGTGTGGTGATATGTTGGAAGTTTTCCGAACAACCACTATAAACCCAACAACCACAGATTGATGCTACACTTGCGTGCCCTACAACCCATATGATGTCTGTGTACACATTTCCATTTTAGCATTTCCATTCTAACAGAACAAAAACAAAAAAGCACCATCGTATGGTGGTATTCAGCTCTGTGCTTCAATACCTAACTGAATTCTCACGAAAGCTTATTAGATATATGCTAACATTTAGCTAACCTTGCTGGATGGGTATTCATGATTGACACGAGAAAATATCCATCTTATTATTTGTGTTTACAGAGTCTTTCTTGGTATCTCTGGATGAAATGCTGTGGATATATATGCCAATATAAAAGAATAATAAGAAATAATCAACAGAGGAAAATGCTGATGCTTATTTTTTCTTTTTTCTTTCCTCTACCAGGATGAAGACAATGGCAGCAGAGGTAAGTCAGAGAGTATATTATTAAATTCTGCATGCATTAGATGTGCACTGTGAGCTGGACCTCAGGTGTTGCAATGAGGGAAATACACACAAACCATTTCCTTGCAGCTCTCCATCACAAGCCCCCTTAAATGATTATCTAATTAGGATTGACAGTCCATTACTCTAATGTGTTCTTGCTTTGCGTGGCTAGAATTAATGCATTTTCAGGTCTTTGTTAGAGCTTCACATTAACACAATGAGCTGAATCTGATTGAGTGCCTTATAAAAGCACAGTTTTCACCCAGGAGTGGTTGTAAAACATTTAGGAAAAACAACATGTTAAAGGTGAAGGTGTCTTTCCTGCACGCTGTGCGGCAGTAGGGCGGCTTTGTGCTGCACTTTTGCATTTCAAGCTCTCACTCTTTAGAGTGGCAGTCAGAGCTGCCTGTGCCGTCGGCTTGGCAAGGCCTCGGCATTCCTTGGAGCATCCGGCTTGTCATTCCAGTCCCTCAGTATGCTGCTCACGTCTACAGGCCAGCATGAATGCAGGAGGGTCGCTCTGCTGCTCTTCATCAAAAGCCTTCCTAAGCAGGCCTTTTCTGTATATAGAAACACAATGCTTGTTTACATGGATTCTATTGTTACACACAGACAGGACAGCAACAGCACACTCTTAAAGAAATAATCCAAAGCATTTTTATTGCAGCACATATCTGCGTTTTTTTCTAAGACATCAGTTTATTTAGTCCTCTGTATTTACTCATCTAAGATTTCCTTTTAAAAACAAAGTTGTGTATTTTTAAATTGAAATAAACAGAGAAGATAGCTACAATTAGGTGTTTGTTTAGCTTGCAATGACCCTAAAGCCTTGCCAGACGTGTTTCAGTAAACCATTAAGGAATGAGCGGAAAGAGAAAGTGAAGAATTCAGGGTTAAAGGAGGGTAAGCCCTTTTATAAATATGACTCTTAAATGCTTCTCAGTGGGAAATTGTGAGATTCCTGCAAGCGTCCTTCATCGTCTCTCTGTGCCCGTGGTGTCACATTCCTCATGCTACCCCCTCCCTACCCAGTTGAACCACTACATGCTTATCCATCCTCATTTAAAGCAGGCCTCCAAGTATTTAACACGCACGTGGGGTCCTCGCTTTGGCAAAAGGAAACCCCTTAGGGAGTAAGTGTCTGCACATTCTTTGCATGGCAATATTATAGTTTATGAACTTTGATTTCTTTGTGTGATTTCAGCTCAAGTGCATGAGAGCATTTCATGTTAAAAGTCACTAGATGAAGAATAATGGTTCTGGTCTTGAGAGCCTCTCTCCTGCTGAGCAGGAAGTCTCTTAGCTCCTCGTACTAAATGCCTTTTTGCGTCTTGGAGAGCAGTGTTGATGATGCTGAAGGGTCTTAGATGTATGATATCAGGAACACCAGGGACCTCCCTGTAAGGCCTCCACAATAAGTGCATAATGAATCATAAAATATTGATGTTGTAGGTTCTTAGACTATAGTTACATACTTAAAGGCAATTTCTTCTTTTTATTATTATTGCTATTATTACCAGTTGTAGGAGTAGTAGTAGAAATTGCCCTCCTTCCCTGTTATGTTTTTATCCAAGGCCTGACATTGATCTGATGAACGGCAATCATTGTCATTCACCAATTTGAAAGTGTTTTTTGAAGCTGCCGCATGCTTGTGTTTGTTTGTGGATTTGATTTCTTGTTGACGTGTTTGAACACTTCTCGCTACCGCGACAGACAGAGCATTCTTTGATGGTCCTGTTTTAGAGCCAGTAAGTAACTGAAGAAGATGAAAGAAGCGAAGGTAAAATGCTTTTAAGCTGACTGAGAAATTGCTTCTCGACATGGAGCTAGATATTTGAATGATAAAAGCTCACCGTGTTCAAATGGTGGAGGAGATTGGCAGTTAATTATAGAGTTGGTTATGTGTGTCACCAGATACTCTGTGTTGAAGTGTCTTGAAGCAAGATGCTGAACACTATACTGGTCTGGACAAAAGGACTCGAATTTAATGTAACGACTTCCTCTCACATGCATTGTTGTTGGGACTGTTTGTATCAAAAGCTTGTTTAAATTTTACACATAGATTAGTGTGATTAAAGGTGGAAAATATGTCATTTAGCAAAAAGTAGGCTTCATAAATTATGTGTTATGTTAGTTTAGTGATAAGCTGTAATAGTCAAATCTAGTATTTTGCTAATGAAACGGTTTCCCCACAATCAGGATGTGGGGAGATCTGATAAATTAGATTTCTTACAGATATACTCCATCTGCAGCTGAAGGTCCTTTTACGTCCCAGTCACATAGGCTTAGAAACTGGTTAACGACTATCTGCCAATAAAGACAATCATTGTCATCTACATGGTAATAGAGTTGGGTCTTCAGGACTATGGGATGAGAGACTCAAGCAGCTCGATGATATCAATAGCTGTAGCACATTTCAGATACCTCGGATCTCGGATGCCGGAACTTGGTAGTGACGTCACTCCTGAGTTAAGGTTAAACAGGATTTGTTGTAGTTCTTAGCAAGGTAGAGCCATTAAGGTATCACTAGCAATTAATCAGTGAGTCACACAACAGTGGCACGACTGATTAAAAGTTTTACATTATTACTACTATTTTTAGTTTTAGTGTCTGGTTAGCTGGTTAGCGCCAAGTAACCCTTCAAAAGAAGATAGAGGGCATTGTCCACTGTTTACGTCAGTCATAGATGGCTTGGCTTTCTTTGACAAATAAAAAAAAAATGCTGAAATGAGTCACTAAATGTACCAGTGCAGCCCGCCTAAGTAAATGCATGGGAAAATATGATACATCTTGTATTTGACATCTATTGTCAAAGCCTATATTTTAGCTTTTGATCGAACAAAATATTACAATGTCTTATCCAGAAGGAGATGTTTCCTCAGTTTCCTAATAATCTGTTATTTGCTGTCTGTCATAAAATAGCATGTAGGCAGAGGCTGAAAGAATTAAGAGAGACGAGTGCAATAAAAGACTTTGGCATGTGTTTAAACTTCTAAACATTTGGCTTTGGTATTATTTCTCACTGATGTGTTCAAATTGTGGATGTTGCTATGTGACAACCACTGATCACTATCATAGCAAACTACATACGCTCAAAAACACTCATAGCATCATCGAAAAACCATGTGAAACCCCGACAGATAATCCGTCCCATGTGCTTGGTTGTTTTAATGTTTGGAGAAAAAAAGAAAGAAAGAGAAGTTGCATTCAGCTCGAGTCAGGTCTGTGAGGTTCACTGCGGCCTCCCCATCGCGCTGCACTGGAGTTTATTTGCTTGATTCCGGGCCAGGGCGTGAGATGAGTCTATTGGTGTCTGACCGCATGTCGACTAGCTGGGTGTTGCTGCTGGAAACACTTCAAACTTCTAGAAAGCAGAAACATACGCTGATATAGATTTAGAGATACGTAAACCCTGACGTACAGAGACATAAAAACAACATGGATATTCCTTACTGTTCCACTAAATGTGGATGTGTTTATTTCCCTTCACAGCGGTTGTGTACATACCAAGCGGCTGTTATCCCAAATTGTCCTCTCTATCTCACTTCCTCTCTTCTTCCCTCCCTCTTCTGTCTGTCTCTCCCTTTCCTGTATGTCTTTTCTCTTCAGTTGTGTGTTTTAGCGAGCTGATGAAGGGTGAAATCCGAATGAGGCGTAGTCTGCAATGCTTATGAAACTGCACAGCGAGAGAAGCAACACAAAAATTTCTCCATCTGTTCAAATATTTGTTTTTCATTCAATGTGAAACTCTTTTCTCTGCAGCTTTATTTTTTCCCCTTTTTTTTAAAAGTCAAATTTCAGATTGTTCCCATAAATTCTGCAGAGGGAATGTAATGCAGCACAAGCAAACAGAATTCCCCTGTTTTCTCCACTGGGCTTTTTGATGCCCCACCTTTTTTAACAAAGCTCCATCCAATGTTTTGTCTTTTCTTCCCCTTTTTGCTTCTCATACTGCCTTTCTTGTGATTGCTCTTTCCCTTTCTCTTCCACAATCTTTCCCTCTCTGTTTTCTGAATTTCTATAGTGACTTCTTTCCTCTGCAAAACTAGTTTCTTTCAAATAGTGTGTTTTCCTATCATGTCCTTCTTGATCCCCATTGAGCTCTCAATCAGTGTTTTTCTGCACTGACTCCACAGTCTTGTAGGAGTAATGGTAAATCTAACATATTATCCGTATTACTTAGCTCATACACTCACTCAAACTGAGAATGGGACATTAAGAATCAGGACGATTCCTAATTGTCTAACATGAATGGTTGCCTGTCTGTCTGTGTTAGCCCTGTGACAGGCTGGTGAGCTGTGCAGGGTGTAGCTCGCCTCTCACAACATGGTAGGGCTCCAGCCACCCGCGACCCTGAATTGGATAACCAGAAGAGATTGGATCGATGGTTGAACATATACGGACTACTAAAGATAACAAGATTTTCCATTTCCAAGGTTCCATATTAAAGCAATAATTTTTTGAGTATAAAAACTTGGACATTTAATAGAGGAAAAAAACATTTTTCTTGTAATTTGCCATTTTTCTCTCAAGAATTTGTTTTTCCTTTCAGAAATTTTCCTACGTTTCTTTAATGCAAATTTACCACTTTTTTCCCGCAAATCTTTATTCTTAAAAATGTTGTTTGTTGGCCAGCCACAAATTAATTTTTAACCCTCACAAATATGTTATTGAAGACTCCCATGGATAGGCTCTGTAAACTGAAATGCAGAACGTTGTAATCGTATCTAGCTCGTTCACGGTGTTAATGCAATAACCATTAGTCTGCCTGTGTAGACTTATGCTGTTTGGTTGTTTTCTTAGCTGTGAAAATACATGCTGAAGTATCCCCCCATGTCAACTCCCCCAACTGCAATTTCAGTAAAAGTAACTGTTGGCCAAGATTTATCAGGTGCAGGTCCAACATAAACAGCCTGGTTTCACTTGTGATGATAGAGCAATGCAGACCCACCAGTGCACAATTATATATGCAAACAACCAGTATCACTTTATGTCAGCTCTGCAACGATTCAACACACTACTGTAAATAGAACTTTACTGTGACCGTCTAGCTTTCTGTTGCAACACAGAACACACAGAGCAATTGGTCTACAGGCTAATCATTTCTACCTGGCAAACATCACTTTTCCTGAAACAACAATTGTCAGTTGCACATGTAGTGAAGCGAGGTAACTTACAAATGTTCCTGGTTGACTGGTTCAGAATCTTATTATCTTAAGTCTTAAGTCTTAAATATGCACTCAATGGCTGCTTAAGCTTATTTAGGACTTCTGGGTGAATCTGTGTAGACTCTATGTTGTGGCTACGCATGTGGCTAAGGTCCTTGCTTGTGTAAGATCGTTAGCCTTGTGTGTGGTATGTCAACATTCCTCTGCAACTTTGCCATTGCAACTTGATTTGGCAATGAGGTTTGCCTCTTCAGGTTGATCCACTCTCTTTTAGTCAATTTGAAAGGGGCAGCAGAAGGAGGGCTAGCCGGAAATGCACCAGTGGAAACAACTAAACGGGCCAATCACAGTTGTTGTCGGCTGAAGTGACGCGAGTTACATTCATCTCACATTATGGCAGGTTGTGATCTAGGATTAAGGAAAGATTAGATTTAATGATTTATGTAAATTTAATGCACAAATATAAATCCCCCATTACTTACATCACTTACATCACAAAGTGATGCTAACATTAAACAACCCAGGCAAAATCATCTGACCACATGGCTCTGAGTCAAATTAAAAAACATATATTTTATTGAAACTCTACCCACATTAAAGGGAAATGCAAAAGAAAATAATAATAAAATGTTAGTACATTGGTTGCCTAATAAACATAATTAAATCAATTACTTTAAAAGCTTAATTTAACAAACTACTATTTCACAGTGGTAACTACAGCCAAACTCACCTTAAGAGGTGAAGGTAGAAAAGGTTACTGTAATAAAGTATATGAAAATGTCACATGACAAAAAACCCAACTTAACTAGATTTATTGGAGATACTACCCACTTGGTGTAAAATATCAGACAACAGCTTCTTTGAACGTTTGTCATTGAAGCAGTAGTCGGTACTCGTGGGAGGTTTTGTGAGATTATTGTATTAAAGTAGCAGAAAACCAGTAGATTTTATGTCATGTTGCTCCGTGATTAACACTTGCCCTTTGTAAATGTAAAAATGTGCATGGTTGTGCTTGATGAATGCATTTGCTTGGCATGTGTTTGAAAGGAGCTTGACACTGAGCATGAATTTCAAAACTGAAGCTGTTTGGAAATTCATTGTAAGTAGACAAATTTCCAAACAGCTTCAGTTAAATAAAGCTGTGATGGTAAGATAAAATTAACTACACCTAAATGGAAAAAAAGTGTTTTTTAACTGAATGAATCAAGCATACATTACACTGTAATCAGCCTGTAAAATTGCCTGTTCATGCAAAAAGAACAATTAACAGCCTACGCAAATAGCACGTGCCTTGGACTTTGCCACTCCTTCGATATTTGATTTGGTATTTTGGTTACAAAAAGGCAACAAAAGCAACGATTCACACTACAGACCCATGAACACAACTTCAACATGTGTGAAGTAATTAGAAGCTTGACAGGCCTGGTTACTGTTGTTAAGGTGGAAAATCACTGTTAAGGGGATACGTTTAGCTCATTTTCCAAGAGACAGGAGACAACATTTTAGGCTAAAATCACCCCATGTGTCTCCAGATGTTTGTCACTTGTTCCCTCACTTGAACTTGAACTCCCCTGGTGGATAATTTGGCTTGTTTCACAGAAAGAAAACAAAATACAGATTTTTTTCTTTTTGCTGTGCATGTCAATGTAATGTCAATACATATCCTTTTTCCCCTCAGTGGATTGTGGTATGTGTGATTCTTAGAGAAAAAAAAGTGATGGAAAGTACTCCACCACCTTCCTGCCCTGGTGGGGAAAAACACCAGAAATGTTTGTGTGTAAATCCAATGTGATGAGTGGACATATGCACACAGTACCGTTAAACATGTGTTTCTACCTCGGCATGTCTCTCATGCTAGGAATGCTGAAGTCCTGGAAGTGACTTATATTCTAATGATCCCAGGACTGCAGGAATCCAGCCCTGCTGGGTGTTACACATACATATTAGGTTACTTTTTTTTTTTAACTACATATTGTGTTGATGATATCATTACTTACATTCTGAATAGTAGTAGTATTGTATGTGGCGGCCAAATTCACCAGAAAGTTGTATTTGAGGTATTTTAGAATCTGACACAAACATGGTACTTCAGGGCGCATAAGGTATCTGTTTTTTCTTGCTCAACCAATAGAGTGTGGTCAGTTTTCATCATTCACATGTTGAAGAGGGGCAGATTAAAACCCTTGTTTCTGTTCAAACCTTTTTGAGAGCAGATGAGGTGTAGAGGTTTTACATCTACAACCCAATCCACGAAGCTCCCCACCCACAGATTTTGTGCTGATGCACTTGTTGTGTCAGCGCTCGGTGAACCTGCTCTGTAACTTTTAACTTGGTGCTTGAATTGTTGCGGCTTATAAACACTTCAACTTTGCAGTAATATCACCTGCAGTTGATTATTAATCATCCAAGAGGGAAGAAACTTCACAAACTGACTTGTTGTAACAGTAACATCCTGTTACAGTACTATACTCATTTGACTGAGCTTTTTGGAGCAACCCATTGTTTCACACATGCTTGTAGAAGCAGGCTGCATAGCTATGTGCTTGACTTTGTACGCCTGTATCAATGGGACTAAATGTAAAGGTTTGGGTCCATGTTTTGTCCATGTAGTGTATCGTTGGTATGAAGATCTCCTTTATCAGCAATAACAGCAAAACAAAGACAGATTTGTGTTGAATCATTTGAAAGAGAATAGATCAACCTGAAGAGAGAAACTCCCTTCGCCAGCTAGTGTCTCAGCAAAATTGCATCAAAGTTCAGGCATATCGATACAAGTACAAATACTTCCCACAGTGTGACACACTTGCATTTGCTCTACATTGATTTAAGGGAGAAGTATAAATTGATCTTAAGACATCATCATTGATGACAACAACCCTAACTCTGGTCAGCTTCTATTTCGAGTTACACAATCGCAGCTTGTTTGTTCCTGACAAGACACAACTTCAGTCAGCATTCGACATATTAACAGTTTTCACTACTGGCTTCAAAAATATAGCAACACTCTGGCCTGTGTAATGGTGCCACAAACACAGCTGACTCACTCCTGAGTTAACTCGAATGGTGATGACAGGGGTTCCAGGACTTACTTACATGCCCTGCTCCAGTGTGAGTTTATATTACCGTCAGAAAGCTGTGCAGCTGTTAACAAAATCCAGTGTTTAGTGGAATAAGACCCCCATCGTGATATCGGCAGGTACAAGTCGCCACATCATTGTTGGTGCATTTTGTAAGGATGTGGGTTTGTTCAGTATTTCAGAGAGGTCAGGGCTCACAGGGTACACAGGTGTTTCAGCAGAGTTTAGGCTTTCATGGTAGAGTTGTTTGGACTGGCTTGTGTGAACTGTGTATGTTGTTTCTTTATGGAAACTGAAGAAGGAAAGGCAGAATTACAGTATTTATTTTCATGATCTTCTGCCTTGAAGCAATTCAGTTTCTTTGAGCGCATATTTGGTCATAAAACAAGCTGTGCTTTTCAAGGAAGTTAGAGTTTATGGATTTATGTGAAGTGTACTTGTGCTTTGACCTTCCTGCACTATGGGGGGACTGCTTTGTGTCTGGATCAGGCGCCTCCCATTTTGATATTTCCCTGCTGGAGCAGACCTGTCATAGATAACCATCTAAACTCTAGCACAGACCTTCTTATTAATGTTTGAAATGCTTACAAATGCAAGAGTGACACAAGTAGTAGACAACAGCGAGATGGACAGAGAGGCATTACACCAGGGTTAATCCAGGGAGTGGGCAGCAGGCCCGGCCCTCTGTAGAATAACATTATCTAACCCAAAACAACGGGGGAGCGGGGAGCTGGCCCACACAACCAGGCCCAGCTGTGCAGCCAGGGACCTGAGCCAGACACAAGTCAGGAAGCAGTGCTGAAGCCTTTGACTGTAAAATTCTACATTGGAACATGAATACAAAGGAAAAAATACAGATAAATATTGCTGTATATGTGCAAGCAGTAATACAGATGTAATGAATACAAAGCGTCTAGCTGGAGCTAATTTGCAGCATCAAATAATCATTCAAATCTAGGTTCAAACAGTCAAGTGAATTAGCTGATAAAACTGATTCAACTGAAAACAACAGAAAAAAACAGACTCTGAACGCATGTATATGCACGTATGTCTGCTTTCCTGTTCTCACTGACTTTGTTTCAGTCATGGAGGAAATGAACAAAAATGCGGGTATTTGGAGACTATTTGAACAGTGCCAAAAGGCCTCGATAAGAAGCAGTCTCTGGTTTTAAATGGATAAAGATGTGTCAACATTGTGTTTCAGTTTTAAATTTGTGGAACCAAAAGTACACCTGAAAGAACTGCTTCTTTAATCAAGTCAAAATAATGATATGTTAGTAATGGATTAGTCAGGACACTTTTTCAAGCAAATGTGCTTATCCCATTTGATGTTTTCCCTTGCCTGTACATAAACAGAATACCTGAAGTCATTTTAAAGTGCATTTCTTCTAATGGCCACTTGAAGCTGGCTCCACCAGGGAGTCGACTTTAAAATTCTAATTTTTAAAGTAAAAATAAACATGTTTATTGCCTGGTGTAGATTGTTTGTCTATAACTAGTATTTTTCTTTATAGCAGGTGTGTTGTACTACTTTTTTTTTTTTTTTTCAAAAACTCAGCCATTTTAGTTAAATAAGTTAATAGGTGATGATATGGTTCCTACTCCCATCTTTTATATACAGTCTGTGGCTTATATACCCTCCCATCTTTTATATACAGTCTGTAGTTTGTTTACCCTATATGTACTGGGTTACACATCTTAAGTGTTTTCAGTCCAGTTGGTGTAGGCCTATAAAATCAAGCACCTTCTCTAGCTGTGCAGTCTGCCTTTACAAACCTTTGTGGACCAATGGGTAATGTTGCATCAGGTATGTTAGTGAGTTTTTTTTCTCTATTTCACAATCAGCTGTTAGTGTTATTATTGCAATGTGGATATATTAAGAAACCACAGCAACTCAGCTATGAGGTGCCAGACCAGGTAAAGTTAAAGAGCGAGGTCACCAAGTGCAGAGGCATACTGTATAAAAATTGCCAATGCTCTGCTGACTCAGTAACTCCTCTGGCATTACCGGCAGCACAAAACTGTACGCCAGGAGCTTCTTGGCATGGGTGTCCATGGTAGAGTAGATCATGAGCTTGGTAGAGTGTAAGTGGCTCAGTACCTTTGACAATATACTGTATTTACCTATGCTGGCACCTTGCATGTTGCACATACATGTACATATTTCTTTTTGCCACAGTTTGCTTTAGTCATATGCCTTTTTACTGTGAAATAAAAGGGTGATGCAAGCAGGTTCATAAGTGTTGTTTGTGAAAGATTTTCCCGCCAAAAGTCACTGGAGTTATTCAGCTGTCCATCTGTGTTTCAGATAAGCTGAAATCATTTTGAGGCGGACTGATGTATTTCATTAATCCACATAATAGTTTCTGCTTTAAGACAGTTGGGAGCATTAAATCTATCCAAAGCTTTCCATATTTAATCCAGCTGCAGCGCATGGAAACTTCCACAATCCAATTTCTGCTTCAGAGCTGGAGCCCAGTGAGGTTGGCTAATAGCGGAGGGGGAACCTGCTTAGTACACACAGGGGGGGGTATTTGTTGACATCTGTAGCTACGGCATGGGTCAGTCACGTCCTTAAATGTGCCCGTAACGTCACGCCCTAATGCATCAGTGCAGCTTTCATCGCTTGTTTTGGAGTGCTGAAAAAGAGCCACAGTGTCAGCATGCCAAGGTTTTGGTAATTGTTTAGTCACCAGATAATTCAATGACATCATATGAGCATGAAGAGTGAAAAGCTGCTCTTAACAGTTTTATGCTATACCTGGGTGATGAGTCATTCTACAGCCTCTGCTGCCTTCTGCTGGATTAGAAACAACCCTACAGCTGCTGTCAGTCAAACTCTGAAGTGCATTTAATGTTGACATCAGAGTAATAAACTGACCTTTGTATACCTAAAGCTTGCGTATGAAATCTGTGACATTTTAGCTTCCTGAACTGTAATCTAACCATGGTTGAGATGATGGTATTGTCTTTGTGAGGTTTAAATAAACCAGAACGTACAAGGGACAACATTTATCAGCAGATGTTGTTCCTTTTAGTAAATATTACCATACATCTAATTGGTGGGTCAAACCTCAAGTATAATGAATGTTAATTCCCTGCAGTAACACATTCAGCCACAGGAGGGAAGTAGTGGCAAAAACATAGATCATGCTGGCTTGCAGGGGAAGAGGACGACTAAGGTGACACACTTACATTACAACGGCCTCTTCTGGAAACATTTCTGTGGTTCCCCCCAGCAGGAATTCAACATTATATGCATGCAGTCTGGATGTAGTCATGATTTTAGGTTTAAAAAAAAGAAAAGAAAAAAGGACACAATGTTACAAGGTTGGATCCCAGACCAACATGTGTAAACTCCATGAATGTTTCCTCACCTTTGAAGTTTTTCTTTAGCAACAAAGCAAACCAACATCTGCTCCAGTCCAGCTGTTCAGAGCTCTAAAACACGCTGAATGTCTGAGTAACCTCTGGCTAGTAAATGCATGACTCTGCTGTGTGAACTCAAAGCAGGGCACGGTTGTCAGTGCTCCCTGAGGGGAGGGAAGAACAGTGGGATGCTGTGATGTTGCACTTCCTCAAAGCCTGTGGGCTCTAAAAGGCAGCTGATGTTAACTGAGATTGTGGCTTAATGGGCTGAGTTAAAGACAGTTTTTATCTTCATTACACACAAGGATAACTGCTGGCTATACCTTTTTAGATACATGTTGTCTGAATATTTTTGAAATATGATAGTATTGATCCTTGATCAGCTATGTTTTCTCCACTAGCCTGCCTCAATGCACGTCACACAGCATGCTGTGCTAGCTTTCCCTACCAAAGTGACCTCCTTTGTGGCTTGTTTGCGTGCAGCCATGTCAGCATCCTGTGACCTCTCCCCGCTGTCCTCAGCCAGTGAAAGGATGTGAACTGATGCACAGTGTGTGGCTGTTATGATGATGACACATTTTGAGATGCAAAATAATGTATTTTTCTGTGTAGTTCTGCTAAAGAAGTTGGTGTTTAAGTTTGAAAATGCAACACTTATCAGAACTGAAAATAAGTCATCTTTAAGTGTTAGGTAATGTAATAACATTTTCCGAGCAGATATCAAATATTTTAGCTATTTAATCCTAGCTTGTAATATAATTTTCATTGTTTTAATTATATTCAATGTATCTCTTTTAGTTTTTTAAATTGCTGATAAGAAAGACAACAAAAGACTGACCTTTCAGTACCTCTGTGAAAGTGCATATGACACTGAAAGGCTTTTCTCATTCACCAAACAGCTGACTGAGAATAAATGTCAGATACAATAGCAGATATATTAACTGTTAGCTGCAGCACCTGAGTGTTTAGTAAGATGGTGAAAAAACATCTGAAATACAACATTTGAATGACAGCAAACAACTTAACAGCACTTATTTTAATTGCATTTAAACTTTTAAAGTAATAAAAGAGCAAAATGAAACTCTGCTGCTTAAAACTGATTGAAAATCCAGACGTTTCCTTTGGAAAAGAGAAAAACGAAAAAAGCTGAACATTTTTTCCAAATATTTAGTTCTGATGGAAGTGATTTTTATCACTGCTGAACCGTCCAACTTTATTCATCAGATTGTTTTTATATTTTTGTAAGCTGTTTTTCCTGAGTAAAATTACCTTTACTAAATGGCCACAAATGGCCACAAATAACAGGAGAATGCACAGACTCTATCCATTTGCCCTAACTTTACTCATATCAACATAGTGAGGTATACATCTCAATATTTAGAATTTTTCAGTCCCATTGCATCGAGCAGCCAGTCATTTAGTCTGCCTTTACAAACACATGTGAAAGAATGGTCTTCTCTAAAGAGCTCATTGAGTTTGAGCGTGGTGCTGTAACACGATGCCACCATTGCAACAAGTGAGTTCTTGAAATGTGTTCTCTGCTAGCTTTTCATTCATCAACTGTAAGTGGTATTATTGCAAAGGGGAAGTGTTTAGGAACCACAGCAATTCAGCCATGAAGCGGCAGACCGCATAAAGTCGCAGAGCGGGAATTGCTGAGTGTGAAAAGTGTGTAAAAGCTGCTAAATGAATAACTGTAGAGCTCCAAACCTCCTCTGGCATTAACATCAGCACAAAAATGGTTCACCAGAATCTTTGTAGTGTCACTTTCCCAATACTAGCAGCTCCCAGTACAGGTGGCCCAGTACATTTATCCATAAAATGTATGTGTACCAGCCTACTCATGTGCACAGTCACCTTCTAAAAAGGACTCTTTGAGTCAGAGAAACCTCTGCAAAACATCATCCATTAACAGTCTGAAATTGATAGACTCTCCCTTTTCTATGCATTTCTTGGACTTAATGTTTTTGACAGTCCAATCTGGACTTCATGTTTTTGCTACAAGCTGTCTGCATTTACATCCTTTCAGGGCTTCAAAGGGGAAATATGCAATAATCAGCACCATCAGCAGAATATTGAAGCTGTTAAATTCTCCCAATGCAATTTGGCCTAGTTATGACTCCACTGCTCGTCCTAACTGTGTGACCAATCGCCATTCTGCATGTGTGCTCAATCTCTCTCTCTCTCTGGTTGCTAGGGAGACAGAGAAATCGTCTGGAGCCAATGGACACGATTTTCGTCAAGCAAGTGAAGGAAGGAGGTCCCGCCCACGGAGCTGGACTCTGTACAGGTACACACACCCACGCACACACACAGTCACATTAACACATACACACAGTGTAATAACCAGCAGATCTGATTAACGCTGCCTGTCTCATATCTGACCCCAAAGTGCTTTTTTATGCCAAGATTTCTTCATGTCTGTACTGTAGGTAACTCACTTCCTTGTAAACTGCCAGGCAAAACAGATATGAGGTTACAAAATAACAGATGGCTCCTTCGTGGGGGGTTGAACAAAGTGTAATATGCACGCTGTTATTCTGACCTCTCCTTAAATTTGTCTTTGCACATCTCCCACTTTTTTTTTTTTTTTTTTGTCTTATCAAAACAGGAATCAGTTCTAAGTTTAATCCGTGAACATAAAAATACCCCCTTTCTGGTGAAAGCATGAATCAGCTCCTGCTCAGTTTCCCTTTAATGTAGGTGATGGCTGACTGCTGCCAGAATTATTGCCAGGTTAGCACTTTGTTTTACAGGAAATGTAAAGCAGTCCAGACAAGCCCTCTAAAGCTGCCTGCCTTTATCTGTTCTCTCTCCTCCTGGGACAAGCGAGTGGTATTTTCCCACAATTATTTAGTTTCTCTCCTAAACTCACCTCCCCTCTCTTCCTGTGTGATGGCCATCTTCAGAAACTTTGAGATTGGTCCTAACATGGGGCCTTTACATACATAAACATGCGCTGGTATTACGATTCTCCTTTTGATCTGAACACAAATGTCTGTTTGTGCTGGAAGGAGTCACTCCATCGTGGATTCTTTGGTCAATAATCACGTTGACTGTGATTTCAGATCATTTTTCAGAGCACAAACACGTGCTGCTCTTTCATTTATTCTTTTTCTTTTCTGCCCAGGGGATCGGATAGTGAAGGTGAATGGAGAGAGCATCATTGGGAAGACATACTCGCAAGTCATAGCCTTGATCCAGAACAGGTAGGATCACACGTTTCATTTTATGATTCATATTGAGGGGGGAAAAAAGCCTGAATGACTCAGACGATCTAATCCTTTCATAAACATTTGTGGATTATTGATGGGAAAGGGGTTAGAGATGTTGGGAAACGTTTCATTTTTGGCAGAGAGTTTCCTTATCAGAGAAAGCCCACATGCTTTCACATCCACGTGTTAAATTTTAGCTATGAAAAGATGCACAGAGACGTGACAAAAGAATATCCATATTGATTGATTTTTGTTTCTCCTGTCCCCGACACACGTGGCCAATAAGCAGACTCAGCATTCTCACATAGTTTTTATTGTTAATGTTATTAAAAGAAACCAAACAATGTTTTTTAATCAACTGATTGAGACCAAAGTAAACGAACTGCAGCCGGGAAAATGCCAGTTTCTGTTACTCTGTGGCAACACCGTTCTGATTTTGGAGAGTGCTGCCTCATGCAGAATTCGTGGCCCTGCATTTGTGTTTGCTTGCATGACTTGATGGTTGCACTTTTACAAAAAGACTGTAATAATGTAACCAAGAATGGTGAATGGCTGAAACAGATCAGGAAAGAGAATGACATCTAAATAGCAGCACATGTTGTTTTTAACATTCAGTTTCACATCATTCTTAATAGACCAATCCCAGTGCCCACCTTAACACCCTCACACACTGTGAGACACTCTCCAGCTAAGCACATGAGTGCTTCCTGGCAGACATTTTGACATTGATGCACACTTTCTGTTAGACGAAGGGACTTAGTAGCTATGACCCAATTCAGGGGCTGTATCCTTCGGAGGACCCGGCCTTCCCGGCCTACGTGGACCGGGTTCTCCGAAGGCTAAGAAGGGCGGAAGTGCGCTATGAATTCTGGGATATGGTGGCGGTGGTGGTGGTGATATGGCCACGAAGTGGCTAGCAGGATACAAAAAACCCCCCCAAATATGACACCTTGCCAGTTGTTACGAGAAATATTCACGTGTCCTTAATTTGAGGTATGTGTTATAACTGTTCCTCTCTCTCTTATGTTTACCATCCATCAGTGATGCCTTGCTGGAACTCTGTGTGATGCCAAAGGATGAGGACATTTTGCAGCTGGTAAGCATTTGTTTATCTGTAAATACCACAAGTGCACAAACATCTAAAGAGAAAATCCCCAGTTGTAAAACTGGAGCGCAGTTTTTAAGACTTTAGGATTAAGTTATGAATGGCTGCTATAATTAATTATAGCATCTCTTCATTCCATCCAGTGTGCGGGCACACTAAAACTTAACCTGTTAATCTTATGAAATCTTCTACTGAAGAAAAATGCTCTGGATGTGTCAAACAAACCAGACATTTCAACTTTATTTTCAAAAGAAATATTTTACAGTATTTTACTTTGTTCGCTGTCACTGTTTTGCTTGTGATTGTGTCAAACAGTCAGCTGTATGCATTAACGTATAGCAGTCAGCTAACCTGTGTAGAAATACACAAAAGCATTACCTTGGTTACACCCGGTTTCCCGCCTCAATTAACAAATATGACTCAGTAAGAATTTTTTTTTAATCCAACAGTAGTCACATTCATCATCCCTTTCAAAATGCTGGCTTACAGACAAGGTCATTCTTGAAGTTTGCTTTTAGATCCATCTTCTGTGGCTCTCCACTGTGCAGCTGCAGTCAGTGCAGTCACTTTATGTCAGATTTTTCTTGCAGGAGTTTCACAGATGCTTGTCATGTAGTCAAACAGTTGCTTTAGATTGTTAGTTTGATATCCAGACTCCAAAGCAGACAACTTGTGTTACTAGCTGCAAATTATGCTGTTTTGCCTAACCCTCTGAGGTCCGTAACTCTAAAGTGGGATGCAAGCTTCTGTGTTAAATCTATGCCGCAGGTATCCAATCCAAAGCAATCCAACTTTATTTATAAAAGCACAGGACCAAAAGTGGATGTACACTGTGACCACAAACCCTTCTGAAACCCAACACCATAACGCTTAAAAACGAACCGCGTCGCATCAGTGCAGCCTTCAAACACTGTGATTGGCCTGTTAGTACCATAATAAAACAAATATTTACATAAATTTGAGCATCACGAGAAAATGTCGAGAAAAATGTGTCTAATTATGGCCAGCTAGTCAAGACTTAACAGTTGCAGGGATTTGCAGGCTGCAGTTTGGAGTCACATGATTAATCCACAGTGGAAGAACTCTAGTAATCATTCCAGTGTTGAGTCAATGTTTAACCACCCACTCTATGTAATGTTTCTTAAGGATTGTTCTTATACTTAAAGCTTGTATTGATTGTCCCATGTGGGTGGGCTAGTTTTCAAAAAGCCAGGAATAAAACCTGCAAATAGGAACGGCGCCTCGCCGGGTTTCATGCCACAGCTCCGCAAGTTTATACCGATCAGCCTGATGAGCTCAGTGACGCAAACAACCAGCATACGGCATCAGTCAGGGTCCAGAGCACCTCAGACGATAACAGCGCAAAGCCGTGTCAAACCAGTCGCCACACGTTTCTCACCTCTGTTTGGGAAAATCACTGTTGAAGCAGAGAGCTGAGTCAGATCCCACTGTGTTGCTAAATTCCTCACATAGCTTGTTAGTTTGGCCTCAGCTCACCAAAAAGCCACAGAAAGTTGCTTTTGGCCTTTTGGAATGAATCAGAGTGCTCACAAGGGATTCAAAGGAAGCAATTAGCTGTTTCTCCTCATGGAGGAAAACAACAATCAGAGTTAATTTCACCGTTTTAATGTACAGTTTGCAACAATCTGACCTATTTAAAATCCAGAATGAGCCCCAACAAAAAAGTAAAATGTGAATAAACAAGCTAATAGTTCTAGTTGCATAGGTAATATTTGATCTTTTGTATTAGATTCTTAATAATCATGATTGGTTTAAATAGCCCATCCCTTAAAAAGAATAAAGAAGATCTGTATGGAAATATATGAAATTTCTGGTATTTGAGCTCATATTGGCAAGATTGAGAAGACTCGATTTAATATTGTTTCCAAAAGATAAAAAGAAGCATGAAGTGACATATGCAATAAGACAAGTCTCAGTAAATATGTATGTGTCTCTTTTTAAATATCTGTTTTGGGCGATACTGAGTTCTAACCGGAGGGAGTGCAGCTGCAGTCAGCTGACTCCCCTTAGTGCTCTGTTTACAAGGCGGAAGCTGGTGCAGATCAGGCTCACCCAAAAGAGCAACAACAAAAAAAAAATTTCATACAGTGCAGCATCTGACAGATCAGAGGGAAGACGAGGAAAGAGGCAAGTGTGTAGAGAGCGTAACACACAAGGGCAGCGAAATGCTCCAGGAGCCGGCGAGGAAGGGGAAGGGAGGGGCGGTACCACAGTGAGCAGGTGAGAGTGACAGAGCAAAGGGAAGAAATGCAGAGTATGTAGAAGGAGAAAAAGCCTGCAGAATATATTTGTCAGTGTGTTCTGGCAGCGACTGTGCTTGTGTGGTGGAGGCGGAGGAAGGTGAGGGGACGAAATAATGGGGACAAACAACGAGACTCAGGAAGGTATTCGGGTCTAAAACGAACACCAAATGGGCTTATTTTTCCACTTTGACTGACCGTGATGCCTCTGCTCAGCCTTCCTACAGCGAGATGTATTTTTAGCTTTTGCCGAAGTCTATCGCTGGTACTTCTTTACGTCTTTATTCTTACCTGTTTACTTCTTTTTATTTCCTTTTTTCTCTCTCTGCTTCCATTTATCTAACCTGTGGACTGCAGTTTTCCAGGGATATCACTGCTCTGGTAAGAAGGGAAATCATACTAATCTTCTCATCTTCCACTTTCCTTCATCCTTTATGACAGATCTCCCCTTGTCTTGAGCTTGTGTTTGCAGTGGTAGGACAGGGTGTTTTTCTCTTATCCTGAAGAGTAGGTGAAGGGAAAGAAGGGAAAGATGTGTTTAAAGGATAAACAAATGCCCTGAAATTGTCTGTCAACAGACCTTCTGAATTTCCCTCTGCATTTTCCACGGTGAGTTCTCTTGGATTGAACGTAGATTCAGAGGGAGGCACCCGGCAGCTGAGGTAGTGCTGTTACTGTTAATGCAGCTGTAATCTGACACCTCAGGTAGAGTGCAATCGATTAAAATCCATCGCCACAACTCTCTCCCTTTCATTTTCTCAAGAGCGTCTGTGCTGAAAGGATGTGGAAATACAGTCTGTTCAGTATGTGGCCAGGAGTTTTTTTCTGACGCCATCTGTGGCAAAACACAAAGTGTTTTTCTTTAACTTTTTATCGAGGAAAGTACCTCGGTGGCTTCATTGACTGTAGAATTGTGAAGCCATGCTGACAGAAGTAACGTTAGCTGCCAACAGCAGACAGAGGAGACCCCCGTTCACCCTCTCCTCATGCCTCAGGGCACACTCTTCGGTACCAAAGGTGGGTAAGCCCCTGCCAGATTAATCCTCACTCTGGGTCTGAGGGTTTATTCTGGATTTTCCAGCTTTCTTTCTGTACTTATTGCCCGCTCTGGCAGCCTCCTTTTCCCACTTATCCACTTGGGTTTCTTTTTTACCGAGGAGTTTAGGCTACAATGTTTGTTTGCCGTATTCTAGAAAAAGAATTGAGAAACTCTGAGCAGAGCTGTGTTTGATTTGAAGGAATGGCATGCTGTTCATTCATTGGAATAGACAAGATCATTCCAGTTGTCCTATCTGTCATGTCCAGTTTGCTGTGGGTATGCAGCAGCAGTGTTTGACTTTCTGATAATCTTGTCAGCTCATACAAAGACTCCTGTCAATAAATGACACTTGTAGATTACAAGTCCTTCTCCAGTTTTGTAACTTGAGCTACAATGTTTTTGTAGTGCAGATGTGGTATTTCTATTGAAACATCCTATTGTGGCTGAAATGGCAGTGGAGGTGTAATATGAGATGTGGTTGTAAATGCATCTTTAGCAATACTGCTTGAGAAATGAGATGACAGGGCAAAAATGGATAACCCACTCTTTGTATTCTTAGATATTTTTGGAAATGCATCTGCAACAGTTATATTTGTGTCAAGTGCTGTTGTGTCAGCTCTACAGCGCTTCCCACTCCATGCTTGTCTTTTAGCAAAGTTTAATATATCTGTTCCCTGTTTAGGTTGATCTCAGTGGATGTGATGTGATTGGTTTGGCTCTTAAACCGCTCTGCAACCAAAGTAATATAATGTCTTATAATCTCTTGCAGGCGTATTCCCAGGATGCATACCTCAAAGGAAATGAGGCATACAGCGGAAATGCCCAGAATATCCCTGAGCCCCCTCCCATATGTTACCCACGGATAGAAGTCAAGGCTTCTGGCATGGCTCAGTCATCAGAGCCTGTCACTGTCACCGAGACTCCTAGAGGGTCGGTTCAAGGACCAGGGAGGCGAGGGGGCTCCACGGAGAAGAGCTATCGGGTGGAAATCCCCATTCCTCCTTCTCCTCCCCAGCAGACGTCAAAGTCTCAGACAGTGGTGTGTGTCTGTAATGACAATGTGAGGACAGTGCCCCCTGACCAGATTGAGAGGGGGTCTCGAGTGGCTCGGGCTGGACCCAGCCACAGGACAGAGGAAAACCGGTATGGTCCTACCACAGATTCTGGCTCAACTCGACCAAGACCCCTTATTCCCTCAGTCCCTGGGGGTGCTCAGTTACAGTACCCCTCCTCCCGCACCACAGAAATGCCAGTCTACTCCCCTTCCTCAACTTCTAGACCTGGAATCTATCCTGACACCTTAACTCCACCTGGACGGGCCTCACAGGACACATTCTCCACTGCCATCTCACCCAGCGCCAACCACTACTCACCCTCTCCCACAGCTCCCTCCACCTCGCCTCACCAGAACATTGACTGGAAAAACTACACCACCTATAAGGACTATATTGATGCCAAAAGGCTGCACAGTTATGGCTGCCGCACCATACAAGAGCGCTTGGACACCTTGCGTGCAGCTTCCAGTTCTAGTTCTGTCTACACCCAGCAACGAACAACATCTCCTCCTGTTGCCAGTCAGAGAGGGTCACTGGAATCCCAGGTTAGACGCAGGAGTACGTCCCATGACCGTGGAGTGGATACAGGTAGTCAAGGTGCCGCTGCAGCGACAACTCCTTTGCGCAGCGTCTCCCAGGAGAGGCTAGGAGGTGGGGCAGAGAGGACGATAACAACTAGGAACTGGCCTCGTAGTGCTTCCCAGGATGCGCTGCCTTTCTCAACCCCAACAGGAGTCACCAAACCTCGTGCTCGGTCTTGTGATTACCTGGGTCAGCATCCTGGAGAGCTAGGTGGGCTTCTCTCTGGAGACCGGGTGGGGGTGGAGGATAGGCTTCAGCTGGATCAGGGAGAGGAAGCCGGGGCTAGCAGGCAGGGATCTGGCCTGAGGGCTTTACCTCATCTAAACAGGAGTCTCACTGGACAAGAGGAAGAAGGGCAGGGATTTTCCAACTCGCCTCTAGCAGCTCCTGTGTTTACTAAAGGTACAACAGATTCTGCACTACCATCGAGGACAGATGGCATCATAATGAGGCCGTCACGTCTGCCTGTTAAAAATTCCATCTCAGACGCCTCACCTGCCTTACCTTCCACTAAACTCACGGACCCTCTAAAAGACCAAAGAGCTAACATCATGGGCAACCATATGGGCTACTCCCCTCTGCACCTGCAGCTCAGGTCCAGGGCTGACAGTCTGAAAATAGAGAGCAGGTCAGAGGCGGGGCTAGCAGCCAGATCCTCCTCTTGCTCTGGTGCTTCTTCTAAACTGCCCATGCAGAGACAACTACAAAGTGCTGGCAGTTCATCCACCAGTAATGGAGCTGTCACCCAAAAGCCAAAGGTCAAAGAAACCTCTAGTTCCACTAATTCTCTTGTATGGACAAACGGCAGTTTTGCAGAGGGTGTTGAAGGGCCTGATGCTATGGTTGTGGTCCTTAGAAGGGACAAAAACTCGGGAACTGCTCATGTTCGCCCTCCGTCCTATGTAACAGCTGTTAACGACAACCAGAGAGGAGTGACTCATAAGTCACCACCCTTAGTGAAGGCAGGCTCTGCAGATGCAGCGATGTGCTGGACGTCTGGTGACAGCTACAGAGAGATGCATCTAAGAAGGCTGGGAGACACAAGGCAAAAGTCCGGCTCCAACAACTTGGATGACTCTCTGGATTCAATCCCCTTTATAGGTAAGGCATCTTTATCTTTATACGTTCTTTCTATAGCAACAAATCTGACACAAGAACAGTCTGTTTTGTCTAAGTACTGCTGGAACTCAACTATCAGAAAGCTGGCATCAAATCATCAGATGCAATCTTCCTTGGAAGCATATAATTTGGACTGCAGTTAATTTGGGGACAGTTGCTGCGAACGCGTTGGCACTAAGCATAGAGTTGAGCACAGTATTAGTATAGGCTTGCCCACAGTCCAGACAGATCAGATGATCTCAGTGTGAGTCCACATAAGCTAATCATTTGGCTAATTTCAAATAGGGTGAGCTATATAAGCTGGTTTATCATGCCTACAACTGTTGTGCATCTGCAAGCAGCTCTGCTGCCCACCTCCTCATTTTATGCTGTGTCTGACTTAAATAATGTCTTTGGTCATTGATGCCCGCTCCTTTCTATATGAGGGCCTTGCTGCTACTCTCCCTGTCTTAAGTTTTCAACATATGAATGTATCATGGAAAGATGGAATGGTGAAAGAATAGAGCCATACCACCAAATATAAATAACTGGAGATGTGAAGAACTGTCTTCTTTTGTCTAAAATTAATTGTCATAAATGATCAAGTTCATTTTTTTAAATAAAAAGAGGTTTTACATAAAAGAAACACTGACATTCTTCAGTGTTGAAATAATATGTGTATTAATACTGGGTCTAGGTAAAAGATGGAAAAGTTGAATGTTAAACCATGCATGACAATGGGCATAAATATTGCAGGACGGGTAGAACTTCATAGTAAAAATACAATCGGTAGTTTAACACACTCTTATAGATCAAAAGATAGATTAAGAACTATACTTAACTTGACTGAAAGACTCATGACACATTTCATTCTCTGTAGGTAAAATGGTCATGCAGTGATGGGCTGTTAAGTTCACACTGTAGTTTGCTCGTAACTATATTTCAGGAGTAATGTGGGGTTTTTGTAAAATCTTTTAAAAAAATCTATAATACCCAGTGATACCTTCTCATACATGCTTTGGATATGTTCATCATTTATTCAACATTAAAAAATTAATTAACATTAATTAATTCAAGTGTACATACTTTTCCCATTTAGCAGTTAGAAACCCAAGTTTAAAGTGACATCGAATGAAAAGTGTGAAACATATTTTCCTTCAGGTCTTGACATGACACTCCCTTTTCAAAATCCACAGTTTAAGGTGGCGTGGGTTGATATTTTCCACTGTTGTCTCCCTGAGGACATAAATGTAGACATGCTTTCAGTATCTTCCTGTTTAAAGGAAATAAAAATCACCATAACCTAAAACCCATGGAAGCCAAATGATTATAATAAAAGATGATTCTGAACTGTTTCAGTAGCATTTCATCAGAAAAATGCGTTACAAATCAACTTTAAGCATGTCCATTGATGCCCCACTTTTGCTGCTACAAGGAAATACATTGTGTCTAAATGTCATCATGGATATACTATTGCATAATCAGGTGGGGGAACTGCCTGCAAAGTTTGTTGAGTGTGATTAAGAAGGAATCCAGTTAACCTGTGTTTTGGTGGTAAACTGCCTTTTAAAGGACACTGTTCAATATAGAAATAACAATAAAAAAAACCAAAAAACTTCTGCTGGTTTTAAAGTAATGTTTGTGTTCAGCATTTTGAACGTGGGCTGCTGTAGTGTTAAGCGTGTGTAGTGTTAAACGTGACATTGTTCTGCCAGCAAGCATGACATATTCAGACAATTCTTTGACATCTGAAAGGGGCAGCACAGGAAAAAGTACACTGGGTGCACACGTACGCACTCACAGAGCTGCTTTCCAAGTCAATAAACGCACACGCACTCCCTGAAACATCTCATATTTCCACCGGTGTTGCACAGAGAAAGAAACCTAAGCATGTCGTCCTAATGGACTATGACATAGCGGAGAAATGAGAGCATTCCTGCAGCAAACTGCTTCAGTTACATTTCATAGTAAGCTTCCAAACAATGAGTGGAACAACTGCTGTACATTATCTGCCTGCCAAACGTTTATTTTATTTCATTTGTGTGTGTGTGCAGGGAACAAAATGTAACTTACACTACTAGAAAAACATGTGATATGTCACGTCCGCTCATGTTTATGATGATTCCTTTTTGTGTTTTTCCTCATAAACTGAATGCATTAGCTGAGCTGAGAGCTGCATTTACACGTTGAGGTGTTTATAGAATGAAGCTATTGAGTAATGTTTGAAGCATCTTCTGTCTTTCCAAATCTCGTACAACTCACGAGGCTGACAAGCTTGAACTCGACCTTGCATCCTCAGTTGTGTCTTCATTGATGACTCATTACCATCCAATGAGAGCAGCTCTTGTGTCTGTCTGGTGCCCTAGAACCTGCAGGAATTAATCACATCCTCTTCACAGAGGCAGCTCTAACATCTCATGTTCTAGTTCACTGCATTTTGATCGAGATTAGATGGAGACCTTGGTTCTATAGCAGTAACGTGCCTGAAATCAGAACAATCTGTTTTTTTTTTTTTGTTGGTTTTTTTTTATCATGTTGATGAGACGGCATTGTGGTATTTCTTATACTCTCATGGCAGTCTGCTGTATATTAAGCAACAGCTTGGAGTTAGTTTAGCTGAGAATAGAGGATGAGAGGGTTAGTGTGGTTTTTACCCAAAGATAACAAAATTTACCAACAAGTACCTTTGAAGCTCATTAATTTACTGTTTACATGTTATTTACTTGATGTGAAGCATCTGGAGGCTGCATGCTGGACTCTTTCTTCTTGCATTGATTTTCCCAGAGTCTCCACCAAGAACCTCATGGTTGAGTGCCAAAACATAAAAAATCCACAAGCAATCAGTTTGGACAAGATCTAGGTTAGTTGGATCCCCTGTGTTCAAACTTCATGCCAAGCTACGGAAACTGACGGCAGTGTGTAAATTCATTATATCCTGCTAAAAAAGTTGAAGGGTAGTTTGTTTATTTATCCCATTTCCTCTCACTTTAATTTACTCCAAGCAACAGCAGACGTGCCTCAGACTCCAGTGTATTTACTTGGTAGAGCCACTTTGTGTTTGTGAATTCTGTACTTTGAAGTCCAAGCATTTATTTTGAAAATCAGAACTACAACATATTTCCACAGAAGACGTGGAAGATTAAGAGGAAGAAATGAGCCTCGTTTAAAATACTAGCTTTATTTCAGTCCTGTTACTTGATAACAGCAGAGTTCAAAGCCAGCCTAAGGTGGTCTATAGTTACTGTGCGTCTTAAACCCATTTCAGCTTCTCCTTCCTATGCTTCCTATGTTTTTCAGTTAATCAGTGCCATATCTGATGATCTGTATTGTAGAGGGCTCTCTCACTTCACTTTTATATGCATGGACGTGGGAAGGCAGGGAGCCCCCAGAAAAGACCAATACTGCCTAATGCTATAGTCATGTTTGGAGACCATAGCGTGTACAATGAACTTGGCTTGTTGCAATGAGCTTGTTGATTTGAGCTGGTTAGCTTGGAAGTCAGCTGTTGTCTTCAAAGCAACTTTGGTGCATCAACATGGCAATAAAACAGCAATAAGGTGGAGTCAGTTAGCTGTCAGTCAAGTTGGGGTTAAGTTGGCGTTTACATGCAATCTGTTTGTGATAATTAAGTGATTAGCTGTGAGAAATTGGTGAAAATCAGAAATTTGTCTGTATGCAGAGAAATTTACATTAAACAGAAATGTATATTGTTGTAAATTGATTGCTGTGTTGGCAATCTGTCTACATCTAGAAATGAACTATTAGCAAGCCTTTGACAGTCTGTCTGTGAGTGACTGCAGTCAGTCTGAGCCGTGCTGCAATTATTTGGAGGCAGGTTGCCTCCCATCAGTCAACCTGTGCAGTTGGTCATTAGTGGTGACCCTAACCGCATGCCGTTGGTGTCTGACAGCAGAAAAATTCTATGTAGTTACCAGGCAACCACCGATTTTTCCCTGTCACACGGCGGTAGAGGCTTATTTGTAGTTCAATTGTGACTGAAGCATAATATGAATTACTGAAGACTGAATTATAGTAACAGTCGTTTTTCACTACAGTGGTTCTTACTGAATTGGAGTCAAGTGAGCCACCGTTTGCTTTTGCGTAGTCAAACTACTAGCTAAATTTGGAGTGTGCCCTATTTCTAACACTTTTGGTAAATATATTAGAACAGATCTGGAAGGTTAACGAGTTTATGCTATCATTTTCCACACAAACCAAAAAAAAAACTAAACTAAAAACAGTGAACATGTCTAAAATGTGGATGCATGTTCTCCTGCTTGAAGCCAAATCAGTCTTGATGTATGAAAGTGATATCCCCTCAAAAATAAATTGTTATTGTACGTGTCAAAACTCGCTGGCTGCCACCATCTTCCCAGAAACAGAGCTAGGTATATAAACAAGTGATTAAAGCAAATGGGCATCTGGCTTGCTTGCAGAAATGAGGTTTGCAGTGTCATGGGAGATGTCTTTGCGGTTTGAGGAAAGAGAGATTTCACAGCAGTAATCTGTACCCTACAACGAGCACATGTTTCACGTTAAATGGCACCACTGAAAGTAAACAGTTTGAAAGGAAATTGTGTCTTTTAGATCTTTTCGCCGTTGTTCTTTTTAGCTATTTATCTTTTGTAGTAGTCAGGCACTTTTCAAGTTAAATAACAGTGACAGTTACATTTCTGGAGATGAATTTGAAAAACGTATTCTCTCCTCGTGCCACGGTGACTCGTTACTCGATATCGCTGTGTGGTCTCGCCCTACTTTCTGCATCACTGTATTCGCTGATAAGATTCATTTCTGCGACTACTTGTTCGCTGTACCTGTCTCCTAATTTGTTTTTAGGGTTTGCCGCCTTGCAGATATTGCATATCACACGTTATGACACAGTCTGGCCTGTAATGATGTAATGCAAGCTGACTGTACTGCATCTGTGTATTTAAAGGACAGGGGTTGTAGCAGCTTATCTGGACTGAAGTGCTTATCAGCTGACTTACTGTCTGAGTCTCTGTCTGCATCACGTCGTTTTCTCTACATACGTCCTTATTGCTGCTTTTTATTACTGTTTGCTGCAATGTTTATTCAGGTTGAGACAGCAGACATGAAGTAGACCTTGGTTAATGTTGCTCTATTTTACAGTATTATGGCTCCTGTTGAGTTAAGTTGAATTAATTTCAAAGGTGCGGTGTGGTTAGCATCTCCAACAGATTAGGCTGCTTCATAAAAATAAGTGCCCTGTGTCTGTACTCATAGCTGTGCTATTTGTGACAAGCCCGATTGAGTCACAGCGGTGTGTTGCTCTTTATTACCGTAAGTTCATGATGATTATAGTGTTTGATGTTTTTTTTCCTTATACTGTATAAATTGTTGACTTTTAAAATCTTATGATATTAGTTATACATTTTGCTGGTGTTATTATATTCTGGTTATGGTGTTGTAGCAACATTGGGGGCGGTATGTACCATCAAGTTCATATTTCCCTCACACCAGTAGAAGAAGAGGAAAAAAAGTTAGTGGAAATCTATTATGAAATTCCTAAATTCCTAACTTTCACTGGTTCTTTGCATAATTTATAAGAGCTGGGTTTCAGTGGAAAAACTAGAATTACTAATTGACTCTATGCAAAGCTTTCCAGTTACCGTTTTGCATGCAGGTTCTGACCGTCTGCTCTACCTGGTGAGCTACCAGGATGGCTACAATACAAGCCCCATGAAAGGGTCCTAGTAGAAAACTGGTTATGACTGCTACGATATGTTTGCACATTAGCTGTAGTTACACAAACAGTTTTTCATGTTGTTTAAAGCCAATCCTAATTACAGTTCTGGGTCAGGTGTGGTGTTACATATATAAAAGTGATGAATACCTCCTTAATAGAATAGAATAGCCCTTTATTGTCATTGTGTATGTACAACGGAACTGTATTAATGTTGGCTGTTGTGTTGCTTCTTATTTTTTTCAGCAAGTCACATTAAAAGAAATATCTCCATAGAGCAGCAATGCATCTCGGATGCTGTTATTTTTGGGTGCAACCTGCATTAGGACCGTGATGTCAAACTTTTTTACCCAGCAGGCCAAATCCTGCCCACTTCAATCTTACCAGTGAAACTATTGTTTCCGACATGTACATACATTTAGCTAAAATAAATGAAGTGTTGTTTCAACAGAAAGAAATCTGTCAGCAACACTCTTTGAGCTTAAATTTTAAGAATTAAATGTATAAAACTATAGAAATCTGTAACTTAATTATTTGGGTGTAGCATGAATTTAAATGGGGAGATCTTTATCAGTAGGAAAAGCTGTGTTTTCCAAAGCCACCCAATAGACTCGAATCTTTGCAGTGCCGATTCTGGTTCTTATGTTTGACACCTTGCTCTGTAACCTAGCGACCAACCTGAGGGACCCACCCAGTGAGCAAATATATGATAATAAGTTGAATATTTGTGTAAAAACCTAGTTAACATTTTGTAATTTTACTGCAGTTTGGTTAAGAACCTGCTTAAACAGTCCTTTTAAAACCAGCTAGAGTGTTCATGTGATCCTTTAAGTACGTTTACGTTTTTAGCTGATGTATTCTGACTATTATGCTTCATGTAAATGTTCAGGGGAGTGCTTTATCGTCTTCCTGCCTTACTGATCTCAGTTTCCTAATTTCTGTCCTCAGATGAACCTTCCAGTCCGAGCATCGACCTGGAGAGCGCGCACATCCCCGCCTCAGCCGTGATATGTGGAACGCCCATCATTACCACGATCCCAGCCAGCCCCCCTTCTCCGTCCCCTCTCATTCGCCGCCAGCTGTCACATGACCAAGGTGTGTTTTCCATATCAAAGGTTTAGTCAGCTGCTGAATTTGGCGCAAAAAGGGACAGTTTCAAATAATCATGTGACCATCTTTTAATAGATTCTCTCCGTCTCACAATTATTGAGTCAGATTCTGGTACTAAATCTGAGCGCTCCAAGTCGTACGATGAAGGCCTCGATAACTACCGGGAAGAAGGCAGAGGGTAAGATGCTCTCACAACAGTGCGATCACATGTTGAGAAAAATATATATTCATTTCATTTTAGCTCTGGCTCTGTACACTTTTAAAGTGACTTATATGAACATAAGTTTCTACAAAATTCTGGTGTCTGACAGATAATCTTACTGCATTTCACTCAGATGTGTGCGTAAATAAAAACTTGTGAAAAACTATCAGTCTCGTATCAAAGAAACAGGACAAACAAAGGCAGGTTTTAGTAGATTATTTACAGTGGAGTCGGAAAAACATGGGGCTGCAAAACATAACACACCTCCGATACGGGTCCATCAGCTGTGCAGATGTTGCAGTTTTTAACAATTGATTTATTTACTGATATTTTGTAAGGTCACATTCCTGGAATGTTTATTGGCAGTGGATGGATTTATGGGTAGCTTACTCTTGTGATTGATCTATTTTGCTTTTACACAATAAAATAACTGCACTGGACTTTACTTTTCGGGAAAGCGAGGGGGTTGTGTTTCCTAAGAAGTAAAGTCGGGGGTTGTTTTGGTTCGGTTTTACTCCAAAGCCAAAGAGAACGAACACATTTTGTTTGTTTTTTTTGTCTTAGTTTTAAATGCTTATTCTCACACACATCTCATACTTTCTGCTGGTGTAACATTTTTTTCCTCTTGTGTCTAGGAGGTCCTTGATACCTGGTCTGAAAAGTCTTATGAGGGTACCGGTAAGTTTTTTTTTTTTTTTTTTATGAGCTCACTGCCAGCTGTTTGGTTTATCTGAGTTTCCTGCTCAGATATTTATACAACCATCGGTTTACACGTTACATTATAAAACTTCTCCCACTGTAATGTGAATATATTATGGAAAACTGGGAGAGCCATGGGAGTTGCAACATGCTGCTTTTGTAAATGATTAATTTAAAAGGAGTTTTTAATATACTGTATATGACTGGTGACTTTCAACTTGTCTTCTGCTTTAAGCCTTTCAGGCTTATTTATGTGTTTGCGCTGGTTTCTTCTCCGTTTCAGGCTGTGGACAGGTCATCGGATGATTCAGGATCAAGGAGAGATTCGTCATCAGACGTCTTCTGTGATGCCACCAAGGAGGGTTTCCTGCATTTTAAGCAGCTTCACACAGAAAAGGCCAAGGTGTGCACTGTCTCTGTATAGACCTCACAGAAATCATGCCTCACACACTTTCATATCCACCGACCTGCTCGAAACTCTGTTTATTAACCATAACAGCTCTTTCTTAACGATATCTTTTATATTTTCTCTGCTGTTTGTTTTACTTGCTTGAGCAGTTTAGATTTTCTTGTCTCACTTTGTCCACAGTGCAGTGATTATAACACAATAGTAGTGCTTTTAAGATTGGTTGAGTTCCTGCCATTTTACTTTGTAAACTATTCTCGTCTTCATGACGTGTTTTATGTAGCGTGTCGGAGGTGGCATGCGGCCGTGGAAACAGATGTACGCCGTGTTGAGAGGAAACTACCTCTGCCTATACAAAGACAAAAAGGAGGGGCAAGCACACGCCAACTGCCAGTCAGTAGATGAGCCGCTGCCAATCAGCATCAAGTCCTGCCTGATTGACATCTCCTACAGCGACACGAAGCGGAAGAACGTCCTGAGGCTGACCACGTCGGACTGCGAGTACCTGTTCCAGGCTGAGGACCGGGAGGACATGCTGGCTTGGATCAGAGTCATCCAGGAGAACAGCAACCTGGATGAGGAGGTGCGAGTTTTGGGTTCAAACTGTTGGGACAGTCGTTATACAAATAACAGTCACAAGACCCACGCATTCATAAGCAGACAAATTAAGTTAAAGTTCAGTTGTTTGAGTCCAAGTGCTGTGACTCTCCTCGGGAGAAGAAAAACACTGAAAGAATTTGAAAAATTTTTTGTTCAGATGTGATAAAGTCATACAAACAGATACCAATATTATCATCTTTGTCACGGGTTGAATAAGCGGTTTGGCATTTTCAATTTTACGATTTTTACTGACATAATTTGGCAGCTTGCAGTAGTTCTCACTAAGAGTGTCCTCTGGGCTTTCATGCACATTAGCTTTCATCTTCTTTGATTGAGCAAAACTTTTTTAAGCATGTAGCCTTCTGGCGAGGCAAGTTTAGACATTTTCCTCAACCCATAGCTGTGTGATTAACATCTGTTTATTTGTCGAAATTTTATGAAGTACGGTGCACGGGTTACAGGCTGATACATATGAGTACACTGGTGGTCTAAAGAGCAGATAAACAGGAATTTGATTTATATTCATTGTAAAAAACTGACAGAATTCATAATATTTAACACGGAAAAAGCTTCCAGTTTCAGCGTGAACACGTGTTGTACAGATCTAATCTAAAAAAACAAAGATTTACAACTTTCTTCTTAAACAGAAGAGGTGTTTGAATATTTTTACTTAAGTTATCAAATTAAAATATTAATGGGAAAAACCAATTAGTGATCAATAAGCCACCCCCTTCTCTCACATACAGTGCTGCTCTAATTTCCAGCTGGGTTATTGACATTTTCTAATATTTTGGGGTTTTCTAAAAGCCAAAGAGGCAGCGCTGATCTTTGCTGCTTAAATGCCGTATTTCTGCAACAGATTTCATCAAAATTCCCCACACCAGTTAGTTTTTCTTCAAATTTGTATTTATGTGTGCTGTTTCCACAGCACACATAAATCCTTTCAGTGTAAACATATATGTGATTCTTGGTACTTTCGGCTGCTCCCTTTATTTCCCAGGGGGTCGCCGCAGTGGCTGGATCTGCATATTTGATTTGGCACAGATTTTATTCTGGTTTCTCTTCGTGATGCAATCCTCCCATTTATCCTAGCTTGGGATCGGTGCTAGGAGTATGCTAGCTTGTTATCTTATTCCATTATTTGTTGTAAATATGTGGGATTTCAAAATAATTGTGCCAGTTAAGGGTGACATGATTACATTTTAGTTGCACAGGGACAATAAAATATCTGAATCTGTGTGTTCATCTGCAGATTTCTGACACCAGGACTCGCCGTGTTAATTTCTTTTTTGGACTTCCTCTAACATTTATGTGACTAAAACAGAATAAACTGAATCTTTTTTTGAGACAGCCAAATGTGTCGTTCTAACGGTCCTCCCTGTGCCACCTGAACGCTTCAGCTTATATAACGATCTGTCATAGCTTGTAAGGCCGGGCTGAAGGGCACGATTGCACCAGATTTCCATAAACTTTTATTATCATGTGTCATATCATGCCCCGTCATTTTTTCCTTGTTTTTTTTTTTTTTAGAATGCCGACTTTACTAGCCATGACCTCATCAGCAGGAAGATCAAAGAGTACAACACTTTGATGAGGTAAGGGTGAGGTGAAAGAAGGTGAGCAGGGCAGGGAGGTTTTTGTATATGATGGGAAAGCTCTGAATGTTTGTGGTCGTGTCCATGTCTCATGCAGCCCGACTGGCAGCAAGACAGAGCCATCTCCCAGACCCTCACGCCAGTCGCTAAGGCAGACGCTGCTGGGAGGGAAAGGAGAGACCAAAGCAACAAGTCCACACTCACCCAAAGCTGAGCAGGAGAGGAAGAACATGCACAAAGGTACAAGAAGATAAAAGAACATTTTATATCTGATAAATAAGAGAATATGTCGTATGTCATGTATAAGTAGTACATAAACATTCACTGGCTGTGGCTTAGGAGGCAGAGCAGGTCATCTACTAATCACAAGGGTGCCAGTTTTATCACTAGTGACCTGCAAAGATTTGCTTGGAGCATCACTTCTGGAAGTAATAACTCGTTCTTTTACTGATAATGTTACTTTAATGTAAGTACACATTCAATGAGCCGTGCCTCGAGTGCAACACCCGTAGAGCTTACTTGATACCTGTTAAAGATAATAAACTTCAAGATTGTTGCACCTTGTGCCAACAACTGCTCAACTTAGCAGTGCAAAAGGTATTAGAGTGGCATGCAAAGATTGCAAGAAAAGAGTCAGTATAGTTTTGTATTCTTATCTGGAGCATCACGATAATCCTGACACTGTAATCCATTCTGTGCTTAATAAATCCTGCATTTGACAACATTTGGATCCAGACAAGAATAAAAGCAGAAGTGCTCAAGATTTACACACAGTAGCTAAACATAAATCATATAAAATGAGTTATTGGATTTTACTACATATCCCCTTAACTTATCCTTAGACAAGTTTTAATTAGAGGCTTCTATTCATGGTATCCTGCATGTGTTGTCCTGTGTGTGCAGATGATACCAGTCCTCCAAAGGATAAAGGGACGTGGCGGAAGGGCATCCCAGGACTGATGAGGAAACCTTTCGAGAAGAAACCATCTCCTGGAGTCACGTTTGGAGTGAGACTGGACGACTGTCCTCCTGCACAGAACAACAAGGTTTGGGCTGGTTTTATTGAGTGCACAAACCCAGTGTTCTGCTCTTGAATGGGCCTTTGAAAACATGGTCCTCATTCCTCTGTGTTCCAGTTTGTGCCTCTGATTGTGGAGGTTTGCTGTAAGCTGGTGGAAGACAGGGGGTTGGAGTACACAGGCATCTACAGAGTTCCTGGAAACAATGCTGCGATCTCCAACATGCAGGAGGAGCTCAATAACAAGGGCATGAATGATATCGACATCCAAGACGATGTGAGTGTCCTTTCATTGATCTGCTGTTGCTTTAATTAAACTCTCCTTGAAGTGTGTTTCCCTAATGGCCTGGAGTATTTTTAAAAGCTGCTGATTGACAGGTCTCTTCTCTACATCTTTGTACTCTGGCCAGTGATGCGTCTCTTAACAATCTTTATAATGTCATATTCATTTATCGCAGAAGCTGGGTAAGCTTGTATTTCTGGATCACAAACATTACGCACACTAAAAGGAATGCAGCAGCAGTGGAAGGTGTAGAAAAACCATCATGCTTGTTTTCCCAAATGAGCCTTTTGCTAAATTAATTATGTTTTTGTGCAGAAATGGAGAGACCTCAATGTGATCAGTAGTTTACTCAAGTCCTTCTTTCGTAAACTCCCCGAGCCCCTGTTCACCAATGGTAAGTTGATTCTTCTTGCCATCTAGTGGTTAAAAAGAAGAACTGTAATCTGGAAAAGTACTCTTACCTCTTCTTTTTGCATCCTGCAGAGAGGTACACAGATTTTATAGAGGCCAACAGGATAGAAGACCCAGTAGAGAGACTCAAAGTGCTAAAGAGACAGGTGAGTAGAAGTGGTTTTGTAATGTTAAACCTCATAAAAATCGCACAAAATGAAACAAAAAAATGCAAGAAACTAAGATGTCAGACATTACTTTTTGTGTGTGTGTGTAATTTCTCTTTTCCTTACAGCTTCACGAGTTACCGGATCATCATTACGAGACCCTCAAGTTCCTCTCAGCTCACCTGAAAACTGTGGCTGAAAACTCTGAGAAAAATAAGGTATTTGTTGTTCTTGTCATTGTTGCTTTTGTTGTTTACATATGTTTGTTGTTCTCTGTAGTCTTATTTATACAGTTATGTAGACCACTCTGTTCTGAGTTACTCAGTTTTGTTTTTTTCAATACCAGATGGAACCGAGGAACCTGGCCATCGTGTTTGGCCCCACTCTGGTGCGCACCACCGAGGACAACATGACCCATATGGTGACGCACATGCCCGACCAGTACAAGATAGTGGAGACCCTCATTCAAAATGTGAGTGTCAGTGTCGGGTCACTGAGTCAAACAGGCACACAAAATTGTATTTTCTCTTGTTTATTTTGTGTTTCTTGCAGTACGATTGGTTCTTCACTGAAGATGGAAATGGAGAGCCAGTGGTGGGTACAGACGTCACTGCCAATAACATTGTTTTCTTCTCTAAATACTAACACAAAAAAGGCAGTTTTGGTGAAGTGAGTTGGCAAATACACGTAGATGGCAAAGAATTTTTATTTTTAAATAAACCACTCAATATGCAAGAAGTGCTAAAGCATTAATCAGTTTTTACTCAATGAAAACAAAAACATGGTTGGTGTTACTACCCAGCTCTGTTAGGACGGAGGGAAGCAACATAAAACCAGATGGATGTGGCTCAGCCAAGGTATTTATTGCTTAGAGGTTTTCCAAAGGTGAAGACTAGAGGCACACTGCGAGGGGAGGGGGGGGCTTATGGGCGCTGCTAAATAAAGTAGGAAAGCAAAAAATGGTAGAACAAAATTTTATTGTTTTTTTGTTTTTTTCCTACCAACAACAGTTGCTGGTGCCATTCCGTGGTTACTGGACGTGATTTTCAGTTGCATCCCGCAGAATCTGCCCACCATGATTTTCCTAAAAGAAACACTCCCAGCTTTGTAATGCTCTGTTCTCCAATTGGTTGAAATGTGGAATCTCATCAGTGAGAAAGGAGAGAACAGTACAACTGCAGCTATGCTTCCTACCCAAACTAAAACACATTAGTAGTAACACCACTGCCCCCATGTGCTGTGTGCTACGTGTGAGAAAGGACCGCTTTAGAAGCGTAATTCTCCTGATGTTGCTCAGAGAACATGTTTGAAAATTGGTTTCAACTAACTTCTGCAGCACCCAAGAAGTTAAGTGTGTGTTCTTTCAAAGGATAGTTCACAGTTACAACAGCAGGATTTTAGGCCATAATTAAAGCTAATGGAAGAATGAGATGCACAACAGCAAGCAGCATGTATCGGCTGGCAACCACCTCAGATGATGATGACTTGAGTGCGGTCTGATAATTAGGCACACAGCATACATTGCTATGAAGTCAAATTGATTTTTTTATTGGTGGGTGAATGAAGAAAATTAACAAACCAGTGAAAAACTGTTTTACCTTTTATGATGAGAGATTTTCCCAAATCAGATCATTAACTTCTCCTTCCTCCTTTCAGACTGTGTCCCACGAGGAGAGTGCAGTGGAGTCTCAGCCCATCCCCAATATCGACCACCTGCTCACCAACATCGGCCGTACAGGCACATCGCAGGGTGAAGTATCAGGTAACACGCTGGCTTTTGGCAGGCCAACTCTGTGGTGGGTTAACCTTTCTCTACCCTTTCACCGCTGAGCACTGTGGTCAGAGCTGGGAGGGGCCGGTTGTGTTTAAGACTAGAAACAAATGTTGATGATGATGCTGCTGCTGCTTCTTCCCCAGGCCAAGCTTCCCTTTTTGCTTCTTTGGCTGTTGCCATTAGGAAGAAACAATGGATTCTCATTCTGGGATGTTACATAATGCCATTTTGTCAGATGCTCAAGGTGTCTTTTGGCCCTGCTTTTGCATAAAGGTGTTAGGAGTTAGGACATCAGTAAGGGTGGCAGTGTCAGAAGTTACAAGCTTAACAGCACAATTATTGTGGTTGATGCGACTGTGGTTCGCATCAAGCTTATTCTTAGCTTAAACTGGGCTTTTGGGGCCCACATATCACATAACAAAAGTCTTAATTTTCTTCTTAACTCTGTTCATTTCAAGAACTTAACTTGTGTAAACTAAACTCCACTTAGGTTACCTGGTTAAAAAAAACGTTTATTCCAGTTCTGGGAAGGCCAAACCCTTTCTGGGGAATTGCAAAAGTTTTGTGCGCAGGAGAAAAAAAAAATCCTCCTTTTCCCTCCCACTCATGGATTCTCTTAATTTTTATTCCCTGGTTTTTAGACTCTAACAGCGACACCTCTTTACAGACCCCTTTCTTTGATGCCTATAATCCAGGGTGTTATGCACTACTGTTAAAGGACACCTTCTGCTGAGACACGCCAGCAGCTTTGACGAAATGGCATTATTTGACCGCCCAGAATGAGAACGGGCGAGTCCAAATGCCTGTGTGGGTTTCAGTGGGCAATTTATCTGCATCCCTAAAGGGATGCAACAAATTGTCTCCCTCCTTCATTTGCTTTAAAATCTATTCCTCCTTTTTGGTATATGCTAGCCTTTTAAGCAGTTCTTTTTAAACAACCTTCTGTCCTTTAATAACCTATTTTTGGTCAGTCTTCCCCGTTTTCCCCTCTTTTTCCTGCCTACTGTTGCACTAATACGGCATGTTCTTTGATACATCAGAAATAGATGTTTTTACAGTAAAAGGCGACCTCTGATTCCTCTGTCTCTAGTGAGGCTCTGTCGGGTGTCCTAACGGCTTTCCCAGCATTCACACATACTGATCTTGACACAGGCCAAGTGGGAGGAGTCTATCACACCATGATGTCACTGATGGACTCTATAATGTCTGTGATGGACAGCTGGAACTGTAGGAAGAAGGAGGATTGTTGCCCGCAGTGTAGCTGCCTAGTCTGCAGGAACCCGCAGCTCTATTAAGAAATGCCAGAGAGAGAGAGAGAGAGAGAGAAGAAAACAAAACAAAACAAAAAACATTAATCAAAGAAAGCGTGATGAAAAGGGGAAGTGAAGCAGCAACACGGTACTGTACGGTGTCCGGTTTTCTATCAGAGTATACCTAACACAGGCCGGTGCTACTGTCTGAAAGGCTCTCCGCTGTCTCTCCTCACTGTCTCGCAAGCTTGCCAACAGGAGAGATAGCATGGTACGGTTTCTACGTCACCTGCATATTGTGCCTCCATCTGTATTGTAAGGGGTGTATAGGGGGGCTTGGCTATGTCACACAAACACAAATTTTAGCTAAGAGACGCTATGAGTGACAGATTGCAGAGCAGGTGAGGACTGATTATAGGTTTTCCTTGCTGACACACTCATTCTCATGTAGTGTCCTCTCTTCTCATATAGCTAGCCCCTCTGTGACCCCCCCTCCCCCCCTCGTCACCTTCATTTCTATTTTTCTTTATTTGGTTTCTTCCATAGATGTTTTCTGTCATCACTGTGTCTGAGACATCATATCATCTCACATTGCTTCATTGGCAGAAATGGATCGTTAACATTGATCTCCAGTCAGAAGCTTAACCATATTTGTTATTTTAATACTGGAGATTAGTTTTAGGCTTTTTTTTTTTTTTTTAAATAAGGTTGACAGTAACAAAAAAAATGGCTGAATATGGACTTTTTAATGCTAACACAGGCACTCTGTCAACAACTAAAGCTAGCCAGAGTTTAGAGCCAAATAGCAAGCCAACAGTTTCTGTATGAACGTCGGTATCAGAATAAAACTGAAGCAGTTACAGGGAAAATCATGGAGGGGAGTGAGAAAGACAGGAAGGGTTGATGAACTGTTATCTGTTATCTGAACATACTGGAAAATGATGCAAGTAACTGGCATATGTTTTTGCCATAAAAAAAAAAAAAAAAATCAGTTGCACATATTTTTGCTTGGTAAAACATGTCAAGTAAAGGTGGGTGGACAGCAACTCACTTTCAGTTCATTTGTTTTTCTGTCCAGCAGCAAAGTAACAGAGGTGAAACTAGTGAGAGACTGAGTGTTATCAAGAACTTCTAAAATCAAACTTTAATCAAATCGATTTCTTTTGCAAAGAATCGACTCAGCCCCCGCTTGCTATTTATTAA
>VURO01005517.1:88300-99569 GCA_015108175.1 Pelvicachromis taeniatus
ATATATATATATATATATATATATATATATATATATATAAAAATTAAAAAAAAAATTTAAATCAAAGATTCAAGTAAATCTATTTTCACCTATTTAGCAGGAGTGGGGCTGGTGGAGATTTGCCTGGTCATGTCAGTGGGGGGGATCAGGGGATTTCTCTGTGAGTTTCACATTCCTGTGGCAGCGTGCTCGGTGCTTGCTCAGACTTGAAGTTCAATTTTTTGCTAGAAAGAATTTTTCTTCCCACGCAGAGCGTACAGCGGACGCTAATTTTTGCCACTTTTTACAGAGTCAAACTCAAAGTAATGGGAGTACTTCCAAGCTTTAAACGCTGCATGGTCGTACTCTCTCCTGCACTCCATATTATCCATTGTTCATGCAGACACGGACGTCGTCATGACACACTCTCACAAACAAAATCACGGTTTATTAATGCCATAACGCAGCGTGCTTAAGTAACAGTAATCTAATAACTTTATTTTGCAATAGTAATCCCTTACTTTACTTTCCATCTATAAGCTCATTATGTAGCCCACTAATGGTGTTAAATACATTTGTTTTGGGAGGGAAATAAATAAATATACCTAATTGATGCACAATGAAAAATTTCTGAACCCTTTTGTTGTGATCTTCATAATGGTTTAATTTGTAGCCTTAAGCACATTTAAAGAGACAAGCATGTTTACATTCCAGATCTCCAACCCCTCCCCCATGAAAGGTGTGTTATGTTGTGTTAGCTATTTATTGTGGAAAGTAAAAATCACAGTGATTTAGTGATCGAAAACATGGCTTCAGCATTTTCAAACTGATTCATCCTGTAAATCATGAGACACTGTGCTCCCCTACACAAGCTCCCTTTGTAGGATAAAATCATTGGTATTAAAAGCCAGCAATTAAAGCCAAAAGCAATAACAATCATTATCATAAGAGTATACTTTAAAAAATGTCGGCTTGTGCAGCTGTTTACATCATCAGAGTGTTCAATAATAGGTGTAGATTGTATCGCCTGTTAGCTTAGCTGTGTACACTAAGGTTTCATAATCTAGGCTCATTAGCTTTGGTCAAGTGTTCACTTACTGTTGATTAATAGCCTAAGAGTGCTTCACTCATAGCTCTTCTTCTGTTGCTTTACATCTTAAAAACCTGGGGCACGGCTGTTTGCTGCCTGTATCAGTGTTATTGAACATACGGTGCTGTGCAAAAGTATCCGGCCCCTTCTTGATTTCTTTGCATAATTGTCACACTTAAATGTTTCACAGCGAACACATTTGAATATTACTTAAAGATAACTTGAGTAAATACAAAATGCAGTTTTTAAATGGCAATTTGATGCATTATCTAGACATGATTACTGCCACAGCAGTTGATTCAAGAAATTACTTGAATATCCACAAATGAGGAAAACTTGGAACACCAACTTGATTCAGGAGCTGAATCAAGGAGCTCACAGGAGCTCACAAAAGAACATTTGCACCCCAAAAAACCCTATGATGATCCCCAACACTCTGGGGAAAATATTCTGTGGACTGACAAGACAGAAACTGAATTTTGTGGAAGTCTTGAGCCTTGTTACATCTGGTATAAAACTAACAAAGCATTTCATAAAAAGAACACCATACTAACAGTGAAACATTGTGGTGGTAGTGTGATGGTCTGGACTGCTTTGTCACAAACACTTGATGTGCAGTTCTTGCTGCCAAGGGTGGCACAATCAGTTCTTAGGTTAAAGGAGGAATTACTTTTCACATAGAGCCAGATTCTTCATTCCACTGTACAGCCTGCTGTATTAAATTGCCAGTGGACTGGCTAAGCTAATGGATAAGCTGTACGTGCAACTCTTGTGTAACATACCTTATCATCATATCTTAAAGGAACCATGTCTGCTGTCTACCTTCTCCTGCTGGTGGTCCCCACAATCTCGGCTCAGACTTTTTGCTTTGGTGCCTGTCCTACTCTGAAGGTGCAGTCCAACTTCAGCCTTCAGCTGGTGAGCACAAACAGTATTCTGGATACATACATTCAAAGTGAGCAAAGAGCTGTACAGAACTGACGGCTCATCTTTGTTTACAGTATCTGGATAAGTGGTATGAGATTGAGAAGCTGCCCACTTCTTTTGCCAGAGGACAGTGCATTGAAGCAAATTATTCCGTAAGAAAAGATGGGACCATCCAAGTGTTAAACTCTCAGGTTGTGTAAGTAGTAAGCAGTAAAGATTGATTAATGACTGGATTCTACACCTGCGGTTTGCAGCTTGTGGTTTGCTTAATTAGGACAGTTTACTTAAGGACATGTAGTAATAATAGACTGGGCTATTACTTTGATACAAGTAAAAACACAGAAGTATAAGAAAAAACATACACTTAAAGTAGGTGCAAAGGCCAAAGTATTCAGTATGCATATGTTTTTTTATGTTTAGATTGCACAGTAATTATTGCTCTTTAAAGAAAACACCACTTTAATTGTAGCAGGTGATAACCTGGGAATTAATTTTCATTCTTTTCTTGCAGGGAAGACCGAATTTGTCGTAGATCCCATAAATCTTACAATACATTAGGGTCCTCGCAAGTATCATATTTTGCATTATAAATAAAATAAAATAGCCCTTCCTTTATTTGTCATTGTACATGTTCAACAAAATCTTAACACTTTTTAAAAAGACTTTTAAATCAATTTTTGCCATTATTTATTGCTCTTCTGTATGTACAGTCTTTATGCTGTAGCTGTGTATTTGCTGTATCAATCTGCACATCAGTGAAAAAACAAACCAAGGAAAAAAAAGACTTCCACCAAACACGCCTCGATATTGGCAACAATTGGATGTTTTGTTTTTTTTTTCATTTTCCCTGCAGGATGCAGTTCATGGTGTGGATTTAAGGTGCACACTAAGCACTTTTCTTCTCATGTATTGTACGAGGAGAAAGAAAACAAAACTGAGTGACATGGTTGACATCTTGATCCTGAACTGTTGACTGAAGGCTCGGTGGTGGCACACCTCATGTGGCGTATGCCTGTAATGACACAGGCTGCTTGCTCATGCTGACAGTAGTTGATAGAGGTTTGCACGATGGAAAGTGATTTTATCTAATTTGCTGTAACTGGTTGTGGTAACCAGTAATTTGCTTGATAAACTCATCCACTATCTGTGTGTCTCAGGGGTGGTAAAAGGGAGTTTTTAGAAGGCACAGCTGTGATTCCAGACCCACAAGAATCAGCCAAGCTTGGAGTCGCCTTCTCATATTGTGCGTATTTTATTATTATCCCATTTAAATCATAAAGTACTCTATCATCATTAAAGGGCAACAAAAAAAGTGAATAAGTTATGGCATTTCTATTGGACCACATTAAAAATGACCATAAAATATTTCTTTGTAGCATCATTGATAGAGATAGATTGCTGTTCCATGTAGTAGTTTAAATATTCACCTTGCATGCAAAAGATCTGTGGCTTAATTCTAGGAGGGTTTGGGGTTGTGTCAGGATGAACAACTGGAGTAAAAAACTGCTAAATCAGACATGTGGAGCCAGCTGCTGTGGCAGGCCTTTGTGAATAAGGGAGCAGCTGGAAGTAGTTTTAGTGCTAGTGTTAGCGACCTCTCAGGAAATATTTGGTGCCACTTATTTATGACTTTGAGAATGCCAGCAATCAACAGATGCCAGTGTCAGTCAGTTGACCAAAAAACTGGATATTAAAGATGGAAGGAGTAATAAAATGTGGTGGTATACTATTTCACAACTTCAAGTTTGGCAAGTTCATGTTTTCAAAAAACAAACTGATTCACTTTTTGGATTGGATGATAGCGCAGAGCTGCAATTAGCAGCCGAGGTGGTAAGTGTCATCCATAACATTCACACTAGGACACAAACCACTTTAGTGAAAGCTGGAGATCATTAGTCAACGAGTCAGCAGGATAACAAATTCAAATCGGAGACATGATCTGGAGATGACCAAAGGTGTCACTGTATGCACTGTCTGACATCTAAATGCAGCGAAGGGGTAATGTGGGCCAACTGCGACCTCATGTATTGTTTTTTTTTGTCATATTATTGTGATTTGGTGTGATATAAATAACACCAAACTGAATTGAATTGAATGACCACAGGTCAGAAACTCCCAAAGCTGAGTCCACACATGTAGAGAGAATCTTCTCTCTAGCACTTTGGTGTCAACCGTCTCACAGATGTTGACGAACGTGATCCCATGAAAATACATAATGTGATGTCCTTGTCATCAGTATCTAGATTTTAATTGATTTACCCTCAAAGGAAAAAAAATTATCTTTGTTCTGTCTTTATTTTGTCTTTGTGTGTTGGTGCTTTTTGTTACCATTTACACCCTATAGCCCATACTAAGTGTACTCTTACTGTTACCAGAGGGATTAAGAGGGTCTTCCCAGGAGTGGACATTGCAGCAAATTCACTCCAAAGCCAGATTGTGCAATACTCAGAGAAACTGCAAAAAACCCAAGAGCTACAATTCAAACTCTACAAGCCTCAGTTAGAATGTTAAATGTTAATGTTCATGACAGTTAAAAAAAAAATACTGAAGTAATAGGACTTTTTGGGAACGTGTACCATACAGTAAGTGATGTAATGTAAAAGCAATCTCGTGTTACCCGGCACAAAATGCTGAATGGGCAATGAACTAAATTTATAATTTATTTATTGTACAGATTAAACACACAGAGTCCCAATTATTCTGGTACAGGATTTACAATACGCCGACTAGGATCCCAGCTGTACATGAAAGCATACCAAAACAAAAGTGAGAAATCAACCCGACATTGCAAATCGTCACACCCTGTTTCGAGACACTGCAATCATGTTACCTGTGGGCACACTGCAAACAATTCGGGCTTCAGCAGGGCTGGACTGGGACAAAACTTTGAATTTCAAGTCCTTTCAAGTCTTTTTTTTTTTTTTAAACAATGTTATGGTAACATAATAACCAGGGCTGGACTGGGACAAAAAAATCGGCCCGGGCTTTTTGACTAGAGACCGGCCCATCAGGCATTATAGGAAACGCCATAAAGCCTTTGAATGAAAACAACCGCTTTGATGTACACTTCCTTGTTGGTATACATGTATCAATCCACCCACTACCTTTTCAATGCTACTCTACCAATCACATGGCAGAACGCAGCAGCCTGCCAGGTGACACTCGTTACACTTGAATTTTTCCATAGACTGTTTATGAAAAGTTTGTCCAGAGAGCACTCACTCAGCTCATACATCTACGAGATATCTGTACATAGCTCAGTTAAGTAAGCCTTCATTACTTTAATCAAAGGGAAGTGCACTAAAACTACACCATAAAGAAGGTTTATTTGGCTTTGTTTAAATGTATTAATTTTTCTGAAGTATTAATGTTTTTACAGCTTTTTCTTTACGTCTGGCCTGAAATGCCAATTGAAATATTTTGAGCTTTGTTATTTACATAATGCTGAACATAAGGAGAACGTTCCTGAAAGCTTTTGTGTGAAACCAGAAGAACACGTGTGGCATCATGTGATTTTGTGCAAAGAGACAAAGCCCACGAAGAGCTGTCTAACATTTCTCTTTACCTCCAAGTCATTACTTTTACTACTAAATGGAAACAATTACAGGAATAAAAACATTCTTCATTAACTCACATCATGAAATAAGTCTGAGAATAATGTAGGCTGTTCTGTAACCCTTAATTAAACCATTTAAACTGTATTTAATATTTCCTGCAAGCAACCACTCTACCTTCAACACCAGACTTTTAAAAAAGGGATTGAAAACTATTTTTTAAAAAGTAATTATTAAAATAATAAAGACCGGACACCAGGTTGATGAATTTCCAATAAAAACAAACAAACAAAAAAGCGGTAAAACAATAAATGTAGTTAAAAAGAATTGTCATTAAATGCTAATGTTTAGGAAAAAAATGGAATAACTGGTTCCATCACATACATTTATTATCAAAGTCCTGAACTATGGACACATTTAAAGTTGTTACATCTGGTCTGTTGCTTGTGTACAGTGTATCATTTCTCTGAAAAGGGTTTTGACCTTATTTTGTGTCAGAATCGGGGTTTGTTGTGTTTTGTCTGAAAACTTGTCGAGTGACATGTTTTGGTTTGATTGACGTGTCACAAGTGTTACCCAATCAGTACTGATGTGCACATAAGCCCCACCTTGTTAATAAGACAGTAGACACAAATGATGAGCTTCGGGCACACTTGTGCAGCATAACTTCATGTAATCTCCCCCGATCTCCTGAAGGAACCATGTCTCCTGTCTGTCTTCTCCTCCTGCTGGTCCCTGTGATTGTTGAGGGGTCAGTCCAGTCTCGTAAGTACCCGTCTTATCAGCATCTTTTCTACCAGTCTTTTTCTTTCTTTTTCTTTTTTTGTATTCTTATAAGGATGATTAAGCTCTTAAAAGTTGTATGATATTTCTGTATTGGCTTCATTTTTCATTTGGAAATTGCTGCTTAGTCTAGGCAAGATGTTCAATAAGTAATCTAAAATTGTTTATATGTTAGCATGCTTACAGTAGCATTTATCTTAAAAAACACTGTGACACCAAACATGGGATCACTATTCTTACTGTAGCCTGTTTTTTTTAAAATTATTATTCAAATGAATGTCCATATCATCGTCATGCAGATTATACCCTCATTTATTTAAGTAAATATTTGACATGAAATCTTTTTGAAAATGTTGTTATCTAATCAAAGTATTATATTCTCTGCTCCCCAAAAGCTTTACCCAAACAGAGGAGCAAATGTGCCTGCAAACATCTCTCATTTTACAGCCTGTCAACTTAAAATGGAAAATTGTATTGTTTTGTTCATTTTTGTCTGAGTATCTGTAATTTTTAAAACATTTTTTTTTGGTTTCCAGTTCCCTGCTCTCCATACTGGGAGTTGACTGACAGCAACACCTTTTCTCTAGTGTTCCCCTGCACAAACATCTTTGAGATAGCCATTTCCATACGTTTGAAACACGCCTGGATTTTGTCACAGTTGTTCACCTAGCCTACAGTAATTGTGGATTATCCTAAAAGCTACTGATGGTAGAAGGAATCGATATTTCCAAGATGACCCACACAGATCAGAGCTGCGCAGTGTGACTGGGATGTTCATTAGAGTTTTCCTTCCTGAGTATTTTATATAAACTACTCAGTTTACCTGTATTTCTCATTTGCCTTTTAATCTTTTGCATTCCTTCAGGACTAGAGGTTTTTTTTTTTCTCACAATTTTAGTACACTTTTCACTTAAATGTCAAGTTAAAATCGAAAGTTTTCATTTGGTACTTAAACATGGGAAACCTATACCACCACATTAAAGTATTCATTTAAGTTATTATTTGATTAACAGAAAAAATGTTTACTTATTTACAATAATCAGTGAAACAAGCTCGTCTCGGTGATGGAAAAAACTATAAAGCTTGTGTATAAATTAAAGTTGCATCCATTATTCAGTTGTTTCATCTCTTTTCATTCTTCTGCTGAACCTTCATAGAACTGATCATTGTAATTGGTTGCTAGGGGTTCACTGATCGGTCTCTAGGCCAACAAAGAAAGAAGCAAACACACTAAAAAAAAAAAAAGATCAACGTGCAAAAACAACAGCTTGACAAAGACTGATAATTTGGAGGTGAAAAGCCAAGGAGGTAAGAAGGTACTTAAACCAAGGTGGCAGATGACAGAAGTGTTAGACTAACTTATAGTCACTAATATTTAGAACCCTCGTTTGTTCCAAAGTTTGTGTGATGAAAATAATCAATGAAAATTTAAGTTTTTACTGAATGTCTTTAGTTTGTAGAAGAAGAAAAATGAATGCTTGTTAGATAAGGAAAGTATTTGTTTCATGTTGTTATGCTATTTGATGGGGGCTTTGGGTCTTAACAGGTTAATGTAGTCCTATTATTACAATACACAGGACTATGAGAAATAACATTTCAAAACTATAATGTGTATCAAACTAAGAGGTTATCACTGAAAGTGTAAAATTCTCTCCCAGCAATAACACAGATGCATGACCAAAATATGCTGGTATTTACTGTTATGTTAAAGGCGTTAGAATCACAATCACGTCACGCGTGTGTGTGTGTATGTGTGTGTGTATTTTGTTGTTTTGCTCATAGTTTGTGATCGCTTACCTCTGTGTGTTTGTACTGCTGATCCACTGACTTTGTCTTCTGATCATGTGAAGAGAGTTAGCAGTGGGAGACTTTGTACGTGGTCTGTAGGCTGCTCACCCAATCAGAAAATGGACTTAGCAGACCCATAGCCAGTGAGTAACATCCTCATGTTTTGTCGAGATATTTATATGAATCTGATCAAACCTGATAATGATTAAGAAGCATTAGACACATTAAATATTTTATTGCTCTTCATCAGAGGTGGAAAGAGTACTAATATATTTTACTCAAGTACTACTACTTTGCTGAAATTTTACTAGAGTACAAGTAAAATTACTCGTCTAAAGATTTACTCAAGTAAAAGTAAAAAGTAGCTCATTTAAAATGTAAATAAAGTTACACAGTTACTTTTTTGTCAGCAGGAGGACAGCGTCTTCTGGGCAGTGCAAAAAAGACAATGGGATATAAATCTCAAAGTTGTTGTTTTTTAAATTAAAAGAAAAACTGTCAGGTATCACAATGTTTTCAATACAAAACCATATCATTCTTTTACATCAGAATGTGTTCTAAACTGTCAAATAAGAGAACAAGTACTGAACTGTACGGCAGCTGCTATAAAAATGTTTTTTTGTTTTTTTTTAAACTTGGCCCTGCCCTATTGTAGCTCTAGTTTAAAGTTCCTTTGTGTCCATCCTAGAGTGTTACTTTCTGAACTTCCTGTTAATTTTGAGGAGCAGTTGATTTTAGTTTGAAAGAAAGTTTTTTTGATGTGTGGAGATGAGTTCAGCAGATCCTTCTTGTCTGAGACACAGGCAAGGTACCATCCAGCTCCCCTATACCCTGTGGCCTTTCGGACTTCATCGAAAAGAAGAAGCCTTCCTCATCTGATAAATGTTGCTTGACTTGCTCCACCCCAGCCTCTGCCATCTGGTCAAGATGTTGTCTCACATACATAGATCAGACTTGTTGAATGACAAATACACAACACATTAAATATTTCTGACATTTAATTTAGGATAAATGAGGCAACAAGAGTTTATTATAGTGCATGAATTACAAAAACCACAGTGTAGAAAGGTGCATGTTATTGTACTTTATTTAATTAATAGTTAATTTAGTTAATTATTGAAATTTACAAGAAACAACTGATTACAGCATGATATTAAATTATGAAATCAGACCTGCTTCTATGATATCAGGCCTCTCGGTCCAGGTGGTCTTGAATTTCAGAAGAAGGATTGCAGCAGCAATCAGTTCAGGGTCTTCCATCATCCCACCAAAGCGCTTTTGGACACCATCCTGAATGGCTCTGATGAGTGGGACACACATTTTGGTGGAGGTCTCCAGTCAGCTGAGTTTAGCTTTAAGCTGGAAGATCACTGGAAGGAGCCTCCCCATGTGCGTATTGGTCTCAGACTGAAGGATGTTTAAAGCCTTCACCACAGGCTTCATCACAGTGCAGTCATCGGTCAGGAAAGCAATTTCAGCTGGACTCAGCCTGTATGACATAAAGCAAAACAATGCCTGCGATATCCTCGTGTTTCTTTTTATTGGACAGTAACAGGCTAGTTAACGGGAGGTTGCAAGTGCTAATTAACAAGTAACAGAAATCAACTGTCTTTGTCTAATCTAAAGCAAGTGAGCGCTCTGTTATTCTTTTGCCTGAAGTGTGAACATATGTGGGTTAAGTAAGAAAGTAGCCACTTCTTTCTTTAATTTAACTTTTTTAAAAATACATTATTATTAACAAACAGGAAAAACGTAAGTAAACACATTTTCTTTTGTCAATTTACCAATACAGTAAAGAAAAATTTAAGTTGCGTGGACAACAACTTGCCCGATAACAGCAAGTTGCTAGTACCAACCAACGTTAGCTGTGTTCTTCACAGATGTCTTAACTTACTGTGATTAACTTGAGCACAGCATTTTTGATACCATAACGGTACACATTTCATTTAACTTACCTCTACATGCTTACGCAGGTTTGATGTGGAATTATTGAAAGCTGCTAACTCGGTCTCTGTGGACAAACACAGCTTACACTGCATAATAAAGCTGCTGCCTTTCCTTTCTTGCACTTGAAGCTTCGAGTTCAGCGGGGGATTCTTTTTTCATTGAATCTGTACCACCAATGTCAGACTCCGTCTCCATTTTTATCGTGACCTTAGCACCAATTTGTTCTACTACCCATCATTCACTGCAGTATTTCCGAAGCGCAATGTTTTTTTTTTTTTATTTACTCAGTAATGGGTGTGATTGAAAATGTAGCGAAGTACAATACTTTAAAAAAATATATACTTAAGTAAAAGTAAAATTAAGGACTTGAAAATGACTTTAAATAGCACAAATACACAAAAAATGACTCAATTACAGTAACGCAAGTAAATATAATTCGTTACTTTCCACCTCTGCTCTTCATAATGTGGGCACGTGCATGTTAGCCGCTATGTAACAGGAGCTCATACATTCAGTTTCTACCAGCCTCAGACCACCACATGACATCGGTGACCAGTTTAGGGAAGAAAACTTTAATAGCTTCAATCGAAGGGAAATACAGCAAACTGAAATCTTAAAATGTTAATGTTTGAAGTTATTCGTTTAGATATGTTATAAAACACTAAGTATTTTCTGAATATCAACAGGTGTTTCATGTAATATAATGATTCACAATTAATGTTAATTAATGTTCAATTTTTTATGGTTACACAGTACTGAGTAGTGATTGTGAAACCATAAAATCTCATGCGGCAACATGCAGTATGCAAAAAAACAAAAGGAAACACAGACCTGAACAAAAGAAAGATTTCTGGCATTTTGCTGGTATCCACCAGATAACCACCATGTGTCATAATGATTACATCTAAATAGGGAACAAGCGAAGCAAAAAAATTGCACACCAACTGCATAACTTCGTAATATAACTTCTATAATCTCCAGAAGGGAACATGTCAAATATCTAGCTTCTTCTCCTGGTTCCTGTGAACTCGGCTCAGACGTATCAGTGGGGTCCCTGTCCTACCACTTCACCGTTGAATTAATAGTACTCTATTTATGTTTGTCAGGGGTGATGATAGGTGGTCAAGATAGGTGCAGCCAAAGTTATGGACCCCAAAGAATCAGCAAAACTTGGAGTCAATTTCTCACCTTGTATGCAGTT
>VURO01005517.1:99589-114863 GCA_015108175.1 Pelvicachromis taeniatus
CGGTTGTTTTTTCTCCCCCCCCCCCCCCCCCTCTGCAGCTGTAAATATATTGTTTAGGGCCCTTTTTATTTATACACCTGTTTGGAATGTCACTGATATTGAGAGGATCTGTCAAAGCCTTGTATCATATATAGCATCTGCATATATGCGGGTATTTGCTTTGTTGCAAGTCTGACTTTGGAAAATTTCTATCAGGACTATATCATGTGGTCAAGAAATCACACCCTTCACTGTTTGGCTGCACCTAGAAATTCTTTCTATGACAAGCTTTAAACAGAATCAGTGAGAGAGCCTTAGCAGAGTTCAGCAGAGTTCATTGCACTCGGGTAACATTTGGTAACAGTCACCTCAAGGCACTTTATATTGTAAGGCAAAGATCCTACAATAACACGGAGAAAAAAACAACAATCTCCTATGATGGTGCACTTGGTGACATTGGGAAGGAAAAACTCAATTCCAACAGGAAGAACTTTCTGGCAAAACCAGGCTGTGGGAGGGGCAGCCAGCTGTTGCAGCTGGTTGGGGATGAAGGAACAAAAGACACTGCTAAATATCAGCTCTGGACCTTTTGACAAAATGAATGTTTTGACCTCGCAGGAACAGTTTGCACATTTAAAGTTTCCAGCAGAACCAGAGATCACAGAAGTCACACCTTAAAATTCTTTCCATTAAAAGTTATGAACAGAATCTGTGACAGAGGGCATCTTTGGCAGAGTTCATTGTAAATGGAAAAACAAGTTTGACTTGTTGTTGTGAACAAAATATCCCACGACAAAGGGCCCGATAGTCCCCAAACACATTTCACAAAAACCCAAAATTCTTTCTTTTAGTCTACAAAACGTATGTCGATTTCCATGCAGCCTTGAACATCCTCAAGAGCTGATTCAGTGTTCTGCAACCAAGATGAATCTAAAGTTTAACTAATGGGCAGATTCGCCACTCCAGCACCCAGACAGAGATATTCTTGGGGAGGCTTCCCAGTAAAGCTGAACACATCCTTCCGCCCCCGTTCTGAAAAAGGAGCACCACGACCCTGGTATGTCAGTTCAGAGTGACTTCTCTCTTGATACAGTGTCGCAAAGGTGTATTAATCAGGACAGCCCAACAACATCCAGAGTCTTAAGGAATTTGAGTAGAATTGGCCATCGGAGAGTCAGCCGCAGTAATCTTAGTATATTTGTATATAAATCTTAGTATATGTTCCTTACATTGTTCCTGCCTTTTTTTCTTTGCATCTTAAAATAAATATGAGAAACTAATGATCGTTAAAGATGCTGCCACAGTTTTCACTTATTTGATCAATATTTCAATAACTGATTAAGATACTTACATTTTTGGATGGAGTTCATAACCTAAAAAATATATATTATGCCCAATTTTTTTAAAACATCACCATATACTTATAAAAAACATAAGTCCAAGCTATGCCCGAACTACCTCAGGAAAAAAGAAGAAGATGGTAAGATTGAAAACATGGAGTGTCCAGCACAGTCTCCAGACTCAAACCTCATCGAGTTGGTTTGGGATGAACTGGACAGAAGAGTGAAAGCAAAGAAATCTACAAGTGCCGCATATTTATGGGAACTTCTGCAACAGATATGGGAAGAACGTTCTGAATTTATTTTCAATAAAACACTGGAAAAATTGGTGTGCTCTGCATGTATGTTTCCCATCTTTATTGCTAATCTACTGAAACAAGCTATAACTGTATATTTACAGTATAAATATAAATTTCTGATTCTTATTATTGGTTGAATGAATACCTAGTTATCTTTATGAAATCTTTAAAAATGTATTTGTTTGTCAGTAGTGGATTTACAGCAGTGACAGTCAAGGTCATGGACCCCCCACAGTATAAAAATCACAAATCATACTATTTAACAGAAATTACCATGAAAATTTGATTTTGAATAACATGCCATTCAGAATAAAAGTTTGAACCCTTTATGAACAGAAATGTTTTTGATTGTTACATCTGTACTGTTGCTCGTGTTCAGTTTCTCATTTCTTTAAAACACAAAAGGTGATCCATTTATTCTGCTGTAGCCTTTTTATTCCTCAGTTTTATTATGTAAAGCTGGGCCATGATCAGTTCAGTTTGAACAGCATGCTTCTCTTGATTGGTCAGTGTGTGGTAAGTGTTATCTAATAAGCAAATATTGACTGTGTACCTAAACACACATGCAATAAAAAGAAAGTGGGTGTACTGAATGAGCTCTAGGTGCAGCTCTTTCGCAACATAACTTTTGTAATCGCCCAAAGGAAGCGCGCTTGCTGTCTAACTTCTCTAACTTCTTCTGCTAGTCCCTGTGATCTCAGTTTTACTTTGAAGGTACAGCCCAACATCTCCCTTCAACCGGTGATTCCAAATCCAAACTTTTATGAACACAGTTTAAAAAACAAATTGAACAAAGCTTTAAAAACACCTAAATGACCTGTTTTTGTGTACAGTACCAATAGGTGGACTAAAGAGGGCTAAGTTTATGGACCCACAAGAACCAGGGAAACTTGGAGTCAGCTTTTCATATTGTAAACATTTTTTTAATCATCCCCAAATGTTTGTCATTTTTTTCAACATACTTTTCATGTTATTATTCTCCTTAATTTGTATGTCATTAAGCATAATTATGCATATTAAATTATCATAAACTGCCTACTAAAGACACTCGTGCCTGTAGAACGACATCATGTGATTTATGACACAGCAGCATCAGTTTGACAACATTCTGCCTGTCGCTGTGAAAGAGTCTTTTGTCAAAATGTATTTTGGTTTTTCAGACTTTTAACCTTAATACGATTTCAGTTAGATGAGACACATAAATACTCCCCCATCCTCATAAAACTATTATGAAGAGGAAAACTGTCTAAAGAGAAACATGTTTATTTTTCTTTCCAAAAGTCTGTAGTATATAGAGTCTGTGGAATATCAAGTGGTCATTTACAGAAAGCATCAGTTCTACTCTTTAAACCAGTTGACAATGTCTCCCATAGACATGACTGTCTTTACTTTTCTGTTTGGTTTTCATTTTTGCCTTAGTTCTTTCCTACTATCCATACATTGGTTTTGTCAACTGACTACAGCAGCTATACTGTAACGACTGACTTTGACATACTCCATTTCTACTACCCAGGGATTTTTGTATGATTGCCCTAACGGCCCACAGAGATGGCTGATCATGCCAAACACTTCATGACTGACAAAGGAATTGACATTTCCAAGATGACACACAAATCAGAAACTGCAGAAATAGGAATGAAGAGGAATTTCTCTCTTCAGTTCTCAGATCTGTATCTGTTTTTGCACTGTTGCTGTGTTTGTTTTATAATGTCCTGAGAATTTAATACAGTTTCCACTTAAATGATCAAATTGCATTTCATCACATCTTCCTGAGAATCAGCCTAAATGTCCAATTTAGGAAATTTAGGCTGATGTCCTTTGTATTGGACATTTGTTTTTGATCTATTTCTTTTGACTCACCTGAGCCATCCTACTAAGTCCTGATGTACTAAATAATGCACATCCTGGACTTTCCATTGATATCTATCTTTTAAAGTTTAACTCAGGGTTAGCTGCTTACTAACTATGGATATTATGGGATGAACATGGCTTCATGGTTTCATTGCCCAACAGTGTATTTATTATCACTTACAACAACTACAACAAATCAAACAAGTTGTTCTTGTGATTGAAAAACTTTATTAAGGTTCAGTATACATTAACATTTCTTGCACATTAAACAGTTGTTTGGTCTATTTCTATGTGAACTATTATTAACCTTGTGAACATTTAACTAAGAAGCAGTGTTTGGAATCACAGTGAACTATGATCGATCGATCTATCTCATGTAATTTACCTCAATAATAGAAAAAAACACACTGAATAATGACGAAGCAAATCTGAGATGAAGTGAGCATTAACACATGAGGGCTGAATGGAAAAAAGTAATCTAAAGTAATCACCCTTCAACCGGTGAGCACAAATACAAACATATATTTAACCCTTATCCCCGTGACAACACTTCACAACAGAAGAATGTGCTAAGGAGCTGGTGAGTGCTGTTTGACGTGTTGTGGAGGCCAACCTCTGGTTTTCTGTGAACTGTGTATAAAAGCTTTGTTCTTAGAGCTCACACAGTCACTTGCTCTCAGCCACCGACCGTCACCTGACATTTGCACACAGCTCAGGTAAGATCTTAAATTACTTTATTTTTGTAACAGAAGGAACACCAAACTCAATTGAAGATTTGCGTAATTTTAGCAATGTCGATATTTTTAAACACCGTTTTCTGCTCCAGTATTCATTCTCACTCATTTTTATTATTTTTTTTTGTGTTCTCCTAAATCACAATGTATTCTGATATCTTTAAAGATTGTCTTTACCACGTGCTTGTTGTCCATATTAAAATATATAGTGTTAATGATTATGCGGAACACGTGCTTCGCCTGTGTCTCACAGGAAGCTTTTGTGAAACGAGAAAAACAGGTGTGACAATATTTGATGTTCAATGCTACAGGAATGCAAAACATTGTTCTGTCTCTTTCTTCTATCTAATTTAATAAATCCATGACCTTCTAATCAACCATTTTACAACTAAATGGGGAACTTGCTTCAAACCTTAAGAGTGAGGAAAAACATTTATTGTATTTTAGTTTCCATTAACCTTTCATTATAAAAGGTGATGACATTATTCAACTTTAGAAACAGAGATGTGTGTAGAGTGTGTTTCTTGTGCTGCAGTGAGCATGCATCTCTACATAAACCCTGCTGTATTAAAAAGGCTGGATGAACTGAGATGGGTGTAACTCCTGCCTAACATAACTTCTGCAATCCCCCCTCATCTTCTAAAGGAACCATGTCTGCTGTCTACCTTCTCCTCCTGCTGGTCCCTGCAGTCTCAGCTCAGACTTTTCACTGGGGTGCCTGCCCTACTCCGAATGTGCAATCCAACTTCACTCTTCAACCGGTGAGCACAAACACAAACATATATGCATCCAGAGTAAACAAATTTTAGTGCAGAAATAATGGCTTGTTTTTGGTTACAGTACATGGGTAGATGGTATGAGATTGAAAAGCTGCCTGATATTTTTGGAAGAGGACAGTGCGTCAGGGCGGACAACACCATGATGGGAGATGGGACTGTTCAAGTGTTGTACTCGCAGGTGTGGGACCCCCAGAACCAGTAAGTATTGAAGGAACAGGTCGACGGATAGATGACTGGGACATAGGTTAGATGGACCGATACTACTCATTTGTCAGTGGAGTTAGACACAAACGTTCTGAAACCTATACATACATTCTGACTAATATTTGGTTGAATGCTTTGGTTAAGTGTCAAATTTATAGTACACAAAGATGTCATACTATTATTGTAATGCAAAGTCTTGATATTGGCTTTGTAAAGGAAATCTAAGTATAGTTAATCAATAGTGACAGCTATAAAAACACACATGACTAAAAGTGGTTCATGTGATTAATTGTAGCTCCTGGTCAAGAAGCAGCCCAGCACATGAAAACACTTGAAATTCCAACACGATTTTTGTAAAATTTCATTTCTACACATATAATGCCAGAACATAGTGTCAACTTTCACTTCCAAGAGCAAACAAACAAACACAAAAAAAATCCCTAACCCAACACATGTTTGTTCCAACCACAATAATAGGTGTGTTTGTCTACAGGGTGAAACCTTGAACTTTACTTCCAGTGACATTTCTTTGCATTCGATCCGGGTGTTGCTTAAATGTTTGCTCAAGTATTTTTATTCTGAAGAGTTGAATGAGTAAGAAAAAATGTGATGTAATCTATGTTGACAAAAGACTTAGTGGTGACACACCTCAAGTGAAGTTTTTGGATTAGAAGCAAACGCACTAGAGACAGAACTTGGTGTGATAGAAGACATGACACAGTCGATTGTGTCTTGTTGATTTGTGCTGTTGCTGGATTGAATAGCTAATTAGTTTGATGAAATCGCATGTTTCTCTCTCTCAGTCAGGGGAAAAGGTGGTTTCTGGAAGGGACAGCCAAGGTTATGGACCCACAAGAACCAGCCAAGCTTGGAATCAACTTCATGTCTTGTAGGCACCTCCCTTATCATCAATATATATGTATATATATTGTTTTAACTGTTACATGACTCATTTTAACATTTTATTTCTGATCTTTATTCCCAGTTCTTCCTTTCACCCCATACTGGGTTCTGTCGACCGACTACACTGACTATTCCATTGCGTACTCCTGCAAAGATGTCTTGGGGATATTCTACTTTGATTTCGCCTGGATTTCTGCACGCTCGCCCTCTGTGCCTCCAGAGATGGTGGATCAGGCCAAACAGATGCTGATCAGCCAGGGGATCGACATTTCCAATATGTCTCCCACAGATCAGAGCTGTAGCATTTAGTAAGAGCTGGCAGAGACGTTCAGTTATTGTAGAAGGTGTTTTTCTCTCTGAAGGTTTCTTCCTTGATTTTGTGTCTGTGATTTTTCACATGAGTCACCGTTCTTAAAAAGTACGTTATTTTTGTATTTTAATATATTTTGCACTTAACTTTTTCTCAATGAGATGATAATTTATTTCCATCATCATTCAAACTCGCATTTTCCTTGTGTCACGGTTCTTCAAATCAAAGTGCTGTGATACAGACACGAACACAGAAATGAAGTTTCGACTCTGTGTGAGCCGCCTGATAATTGGAAACTGTTCAGTAAAAGGTGTCCACTTCCTTTGTTTAAAGGTTTTAAATGTAATCAACTAAGCAGTGTTTGCATATACTTGATTACTTGCAATAATCAATGAGACAAACTGTACTAGGTGAAGGAAAACTTTGGTTTTGTCAACATTAAAGATAAACTGGTTAAACTGTGACGTGGAATACAATCATTTCTCTCTCACTTATATGAAGAACATGCTATACAATCCTACCCAGACTGAAATGATAGAGTAGTATTTTATTTTTAATAAAAAGTATTTGGAATTTCATTGTGACAAAGAGGACGAAATACCAAACTCCTAGGCTCAAATGATGATAAAGCAGATCAGCTAGTTATTTTGTCCATAAACCATCTAAAGGTGATGGAGAATAATAGCACTCATATAATTTCCCTCATTCCAAGGTGATATCTTCAGATGTCTGTCAAACAATTCAAATGAAAACGATAAAGAAATAAATCAGAGCTTAATACTGAGATGAACCCGACATTAACACAGCGGTTCCTGAATGAATAACGATAGTCATCCTTTCTCACAGTGACAGCATTTTCACCATACAGGAATGTGCGCATGATTACAATTAGTTAAACAGATTTGTCCTTATGCTGTCCGAGTGACGTAATGCGAAGGCTGACCTGTGTTTGTCTGGAGAGCTCAGACAGTGACCGAGAGCTCAGCCTCCTACTTCCACCTGACATCTGTACGGAGCTCAGGTAAGACTGCTTTAATTACTTTAATAAAATGGAAATACAACAAACATCTTGAGCATAAAGTTTTAATAACCACAGTGTATCTTTTTACTGAAATTCTAAGTATATTATTAATGCAGCTCTTGCATTAACGCTGCAGAAAATATACACTCCTGTAATAGCTCTTGTCTGATGTAACTTCTCCCCTAATCTCCTGCAGGAACGATGTCTGGTGTGTGCCTTTTCCTTCTGATGGTCCCTCTGATATCAGCTCAGACCTATCACTGGGGTCCCTGTCCTACTCCGAAGGTGCAGCCCAACTTCAACCTTCAGCAGGTGAGTACAAACACTCCTATTATGGCTTTGTTTCACCAGCTTTCAGTGAAATTCTGTAGTTATAACTGTAGTTGTCCTCTCTGATCATGTGATTGTTCCATAGATTAGCATTTTTCTTAAACTTTTGCCCAATATTTTTTTGGCTTTTGTTCTTCTAATTTGAATTTAAGTAAGCATGTATGCAAGACTGAGTATAAGACCACATGATTGACCATGTGTTTGTATGCTTGAATATGTACACCTATCTTCAATGTGTTTTTATCCAAACTGTGAAGCACTGTGTAACTGTGTTTTAAAAAGTGATACACAAATCAAATAATTATATTTAGTAAACAAAGAGTTGCACTGCTCTAATGTCTTGCCTGTGGTTGTTACAGTATCTGGGTAAGTGGTATGAGATTGAGAAGCTGCCTGCTCCATTTGCAAGAGGAAAGTGCATTGAGATAAACTACTCCATTAGGAGAGATGGGACCATCCAGCTGTTGACCTCGCAGATCTAGTAAGTACTGTAGCAAAGAAATCTTATTATTGGTTCACCTGACAACACAACTTCCATTTTTCTTTTAGGATATACTCTTTTGAAGGAATATTGATACCACTGAGAAACTTGATATTACTTGAATTTGTATGTTAAAATTATGCTCGAGACAAAAAGTAATTCTACTTATCCTAGCACAAAAATTGTTGTATTTGTACAGAATCAGAACGAATGCTTTATTTCAAAGCTCCTTGTACCAAAAATCATGTATGAAATATGTCGGTATGTAGTCCTTGACTCAAAAAAGTAAACAGTGTAAAACTGCTTTAAATCTAAATCCTTTGTTATGGTCAGCAATGGGCAACTCCTCTTGTTTGGAAAAGAGTCGTGTTTGCATTAAGGTTGCACAGGACTTTACTAGTTCACCATGTTGCCACAGTGACAGGCTGGATGGTTGGAAGCTTGTCCTAGGGTAAACTTTCCCAACTCTGAGGCAAGTGATGAAACAGACAACCAATAAGAGCACAGTATATTGATGACTCACAGATGACTGGGTACAAAATAAATTTGAGGATTACCTTCAGAATGACAAACAGCTAACCATCAGCTTTAAGTGACAAGTGGTGGAAAGGTAAGCCAAGCCTGAAAAGGAATGGCATTTACATTAATGTGGGTGTTAAACAGAGGCAAAAGGCATGTCATCAAACAAGTAAAACAAAGGTGATAAGGTCTAAGAGTCAAACACCCCAGGGGATAGGCAGTTGCCGTCTGGTTATCAGATGTTAAAAGCAAAAGATCTCATGAATAGTCTGTCTCAGTGTTCTTATTTGCTAAAATAATCTATGTTCAGATCAAAGGGTTAACAGCATTACCTCCAGCACACCTTGGTCCGAGCCACGATGATGGGTGATTTTTTTGTTAGATTTCTTTAGGCTCCTTCAGGGTGTGTATTGTATGAGGAGGAAAAAGTAATAAAGCTCACACTGACCATGGACAACTGACCTAAAACTCAGTGGCAGCACACTTTAAGTGGAGTTTGCCTGCATAATTAAACTTCATTCTTTGCTGTGGCCAGGATTTTGCATGCTGGTAGATGATAAGTGATTCTGTCTTTCTGGTTCCTGCTGTTTTGTAATTAGTTGAATTAATAGTAATATTGACATATTTTCTCATCTCAGTAAAGATAAGAAGAGGCATGCAGAAGGGACGGCTGTAGTTCCAGACCCACGAGAACCGGCCAAACTGGGAGTCAGTTTCTCATATTGTAAGTACTTATTATCCTTATTTTATCAACTATTTAATGAAACGTCGTAGCAGTATTTATTTATTTAGCCCCTCGTATCATTATGATGTTTTACATTTGTAATTACCTTTACTAATTTGTTAGTGGGCTGATATTAGATATTTGCTGATCAATTAGCATCAGCATTTTAGCCAATAACAAAAATAAAAAATTAGAGTAAACAAGAGACAGTAGAAACACCCTTCAGGCTTGTTATGAATGTTGATGTTGCATAATTCTACCACCAAAGGGCACTGCGCTACTTCCCTGTTTTAGCCACAAATAAATCAACCAGCAGATCGGAGCAGAGGCAAAGCAGAAATGGTTAAATAATAATAAACAAAATGACACAAAATCTGGTTATGGTTGATGTGTATGAAAAAAAAAACCCAGATTTTTAAGTCACAAAATATCAATTTTATCATGCTCGATAATATTACACATTTAAATTGAATCACTTTTATTCAGAAAATCAATATAAAGACTCTCCCTTGGAAAAATTGTGTTCTTTTTTATTTATTTATTTTTCTCTTTGTTCTCAGTCACTCCATATGTGCCATACTGGGTTCTGACTACTGACTACACCAGCTTGTCCGTTGTGTACTCCTGCACAGACATCCTTCGCATATTCCATTTCAAATACAGCTGGATTCTTGCACGGTCGCCCTATTTACCTCCAGAGACGGTGCATTACGCCGAACAACTGCTATTCGATGAAGGAATCGACATTTCCAGGATGACACACACAGATCAGAACTGCAAGGATAAATAATACTCAATGGACACGTTCAGTTATTTCCCTCTTATAAACTCATCCCATTTCAATATATCTATTATGCACCGTTGCTGCCTTTTGAAAAGACATTCTAAATAAAATGATCACTGAGGTAAAGTGTTAAAATTGTACTATGGAGTCAATTAACCCATTATTTTAATGATTGCAAATAAATAACATGATGTACATTTTTATAATTCTGCACTAGCTGATCATTTTAAAACAATGTCAGACCCGAATGGTGGATGAAGACAAATATGAAGAAAAAAAAAAACAGCACTAGACAGGACATTCAAAAAGGAGGGAAAAGTTGAGGAAGTAAAACAAGAACATGAAAAAGTTGCTAAGAGAAAAATAGCTACAACACTGAGGAAAAAAGATAGAGATGATATAAAGATGATATCATGAACTTCCTGTTTGTATATTTGACAAGAATGGATCATTTTCCTTGGCGATAACATTTTTTTAGTACAGTTTTTATTACTATTCTGATTCACACTAATTGGGGAAATGCAATATTTTTAATTAATTTGTAGTTTTTAAGGGTTACAGCTAAAAAATATATATATATATATATATATAAAGGGGGAAAGTGGCACCTCTATATAGTCATTGGAATATTCTTCCAGCACAGTGGTGCAGTGGTTTCTTTGTGGCATGAAAACTCCACAAAGACGTGTCTTTGTAGACATTTTAAATGAATGTGCATGTGAATGCCTGACTGTTTCTCTGTGTCAGTCCTGGGATTGAGTGGTGACCAGAACTAGCCAATCAATGACTCTGAACTGGAAGTTGAGAAATGGATTGATAAGGCACCAGAGGGATAGCTTGTGGGGCTGTGAGCATGTCACTTCATTTTAATGGTGACACTTTTTTGGGGGTCAAATTTAGGAAGCTGTAACCAGCAAACATTTGAGTACATCCTTAAAAAAACGTGACTAAATAAATATTGTTTGCAGATCGCCAGTTCATTGACTATTTATACAGGGAACTAAATGTTACTGCTCTACTAAACAAAGTCAGGTGAGATTTACACTCGTAGCCACACATGCTGCTTTTTGTCTTTTCCAAGTTTTGTTTGAGTGTTTTCACCAGAATTTACATCTCAGTTTACATTAAAGCTGCTGCAGTCGGTGTCGTTGGGGTAAAACGATTATCTATTTATTTCTATTTATTTTATCTGTTTATCAAAAAATGTTTGTCTGTTTATTTCTATAATCAGACAAGAACTTTATAGATATTTTTCCATTTAAAAATAATAAAAGCAAGTCAGCTCAGTTCTACTTTATCAGAAGTACAGATTTTACAGTATTAACTATTAGACTCGATCAGTAGCAGGAGAGACAGTGGCGGTCCAAAAAGACTCATTTGCTACTGATTGCAATTTTTTTTTAACTTTCCCCCCAAATTAAACAGCTATAAATAAGCCTGAAATTCTAAACAAAACAAGCTTCTTCTTATTTGTGGAAATATGATGACAGTTCCCCTCTGAGCACACAGGGTACAGTATAATCTGAGCAAGGCCTGGCGGGGTTATGTGCTTGCACATGTGTGTGTTTGCTTAAGTGTGTATTTAGAGGTGGGTTGCCTCTTCCTCCATTGAGCCCCTCACACCACAGACCTCAGTGACCCAGTAGAAGATCAGCAGCATCTCCTTGCACAGCTTCACAGACCATTCACAGGTAAACAGCTGCAGACTTTGATTCTGGTTTCAGGAAATTACTAGTACATATAATAAGATTATGTGAATAGTTTGACATATTATTCACTTTATTTATTGTTTAAGAGAGTTTTCTTTTGCTGCACTGACAAAAACAAAACACAGCATTGGTGGGCATTTTCTTCATTTAGGAGGGCGACATGAAGCTGTTGGTGTGGCTCGGTATTGTCTTCTGCCTCTTTGCCTGTCATCTCAGTGGTGAGTTTTTCTTCTGTAATCCACAGAAAATATGTTCCCTTGAATTCCAGAGGTGGTATGTTGTAGCTAAAGTTGGGTTTAATCATACATTGCAAACAAGAATAAGTTTTAAGACCAAGTTTGATATATGTACATGTCGAAATGTGGGTGAAAATAGTTGGACATCATGTGATGTGACAGTGCTGCATATGTCAGAGAGGTTTTGTTTTGTGTACAAAGAGGACTCTGTTTGAGTCTCCACGATGAATTCCTTCTGGTTCAGTCTGTTTGTGCGTGTGTGTGTGAATAGTTAATAATATTTGAGGAGGGAGCAGGTATTTGTAGTCCCCTGGGAAAAAGCTCTCTTTTCCAGACCTGAATCTCATCTTTGTGCTGGGAGAACCAAGGAATGCTTGAAATGTTAACTTTTTTCCCCCTTCTCCCTCTCTCCTTTCTCCCCTTCCTCCTCCTTCTCCTTATTGCAGAGGCCAGAGTCATCCCAGAAGGAGGTAAATTTTCAAACTTCTTTTAGACAGCTTCAGACATATAAAAAGGAAATGTGCATATATGCTGTACATCAGAAGTAGCCAACTGTGAGCAGTAAATAACATTACAAATACATGGCATATAATGTTTACAAACAGGAATATTGTTTTTTAGCCAAATGAGTCGTGTGAAGTAAACACCAGGTTAATCAAGAGGATTATTTGAAGATATTCAGGTTTCTTAAACAGAGCTCGACTCAAAGCCACTATGATATCACGGAGCATTCGTACAAAGGAAAGCATTTCATGTATGATTGAATTTCTTTCCACACACTGTTGTCTGAATACAAGAATACAAAGGAGAAAGAGCACGTCAGCTATGCTTGGCCTTTAATAATGACTCACATTGCGGATGCTAAGTCATTATTTTCTCACATGTAGGTTCCAACAGTGGTGAGTGACCTCTGAGACTCCTTGTGACCCTATGCAGGAAAATAATTTCTCCACAGTGATATAAGCCTTGCTTGTTAAGGGGTGGATGGGGTGGTAATAATCCTCAAATTGAATCTTAGAGCAACTTTAATAAACTAAAATGCTTTTAATACAAAAAAATCAGGATGCATAGATGTGGTATTTATTTAGAGAGAAATACTCGATATAAATCATAATATTTAATCATTTGCTCTGTTTAACCTTTAAATGGAGCGTTGATGTGACATACATATTTTTCTGTTTAAAATAATCTCTTCAACTCATGACTTGTAGGAATTTATTGTAATAACTGACATATAAATAAAACTAATAAGCATTTAAGAAAACTAATAGATCATCTTATAGTTTTAAATAATATTATTCATTTAATCAAGTGATATTTCTTGCAAGAATACAAGACTTAAGAATTATTTTTCAATTTAAACAGGTTTCTACCTGGACATCTGAATTAATGTTTGCATTTAGCAGCAAGAGCAAACATATGATTTGAAATGAAATAAAGATGTTTCTAATGAGCTAATGTTGGTTGTGCGTCTCTGAGCCTGCTTCTCCGTGAGTTCTTCCCTGCATCACCTGTTATTTTTGCTCAGAGGGGGTCACCTGATTGTTGGGGGTTTTGCTCTATTATTGTAGGGATTTTTACTTCACAATATAAAGTGCCTTGAGGCAACTATTGTTGTTACAATTTGCCTGTGTTTAGCTGTCAAAATAAAGCTTTTACACTTAGGGTTAGCTAATGCAATATCATTGTTCTGTGATTGAGTTGGGACAGCAATAAAACCCTTTGCTGATATAAATACATGGTGGAAATGAAAGGCATACAAAAGCATTGTAAGAACCACATTTTCCATAGATTATTTTAAATAAATCAACAAAGGCGATGCCTATAGAGGGCTGTGGTTCACTTTGTTCTCTGTAGAAAATAAATAGTCATTGCCTCTCTTTTCAATTTCATATGCGGGAAACGATACATCACAGGCACCAACTTTACAGTGAGAGTTAAAAACATCTGATGCGTTTCTGAATGTGTGAATGTGAAATATTACCAAAAACTATAATTATTCCAAAATATCATCTGTAAATCCCATACATGATACTTTATGGTCTGTAATGGTCTGGATGTGCCATCTGTCCTGACATGCCATGTGTCTTTTAGTGCCTTATGATCAACAACCAGCTATTCCCTACTGGCCCTACTCCACCTCTGACTTCTGGAACTACATTGAATACTTCAGATCCATCGGAGCCTACAACCACATCAATGAGATGGCCCGGACCTTCTTCGCCCACCAGCCCATAGGAGACACTTTAGGATATGAGACCAATGCAGGACATGAACACTAAGAGAGGTGCTAGACCCAAAAGAGAGAAAAAGTAAAAAGAGCATGACATGAAAAAAACATGTTATCATGAGGGTTTATTACAGGGAAATAAGCGAATTATTATACATATGAAACAAAAGGAGGATGTGAAAAGGAACACAGGGGTTTTTTTTGTAGCTTAGTCATATATATGGAATAGAATTAGAATTAAACAGCCCTGATATTGTCATATAAAGTGCCACAAATAAATAAACCATTCTTCAAAGATGTAATGGAGTCTGATAAATTATTTCTTTTAGTCTTAAAGAGATCTTAAAAAGTATTTTCTCTATACTATTATTATTATTATTGTTATTATTATTATCTATTTATTTTTTATTATTGTTGTTGTCATTTTTGCTTTAACAAGAGGCTTACAAAAAGACTGCTCCATTTAAGTCCAGTTTTGACAGCCTGCAAAATATACTTTATATAGTGATCGCACATTTTGACAAACTGTACTAGTTGGATATCTAGTTGAACTTTACTATCTTAAGCTTTAGTTCAGTTTAACTTTAAGGAATTTAACTTTTATGTGATCTATAAATTTATTATCACTAATAGAAATGATTTAACGTACTATACGCATGGTGATATTGAGGAACATTGTTATCGCTCAGGGCGGACCGAAAGCGGCAAGTTAGCAGCGAAAGCCGGGCATGAATTAGTGTTGCACACAGTTGTTTTGTTTACCACCGGCCAGTTAGCCTCGCTAACTACAAACACAAACGCACCGTTTGAACTAATTGCGGCGGAACTGCTATTAGAATAA
>VURO01005517.1:122282-133914 GCA_015108175.1 Pelvicachromis taeniatus
CAGTTTAGGTCATGCAATAGGGCAATGATCAGTTTTCTCTAATGGTAACCAAACTAAAACTATTCAAAATCCTCTTAACTGTAGTTCAGTCTCTGGCTTTTTTTTTTTGCAAGTGATTATTAAAGCACTGTGTTCAAAATCTTATACTTCCATAAATTTGAAACATATTCTCTTTCTGGAATAAGAGGATGTTTGAAACTACTTTTCTCTTAAAATGCATGTTTGTTTTAAGTTAAATTACATTTGGTGTCCAAAATATTTTTAGTTTTAAAACATCAAACAATAAAACCCCTCAGCAGCTGTTCTGGACAGAAACCTGATAACATTACTGAATGACCCAACTGAATTATAGGCTTATAGATGTAGTGATATTGCGTCATGCATCTCAGATACATAGTCTTTTCACTAAAATCATTGTGTGTGTGTTTGTGTACCTGTGTGTGTCTTCCGAGGTTGGCATGCCTGAACACAGTTAAGCTGAGGAGGAAACTGTAGATTATCAAATTCCTCATGTGTGGACCAGCTGTGCTTGCATGTTGAGTGTGTTCAGACAGAAGCTGTGGTTTGGCCCTCACTGAGGTCTCTGAGAAGTGCTTATGTGGCACCTCAACGCCCCTTTATTTTACAGCCCTGTGTCTTTCCTCTGCCTCCTCTGTGGTCTCTTTTACTTTACATGACTTATTGTTGCATCTCAGAAACATGTGATTTCATACATTTATTATAATTAAACAATCAGTTGTGAAGTAGCTTAAATTAACAACTTGAGGTTTCTTCTTTTCACTCCACGTCTCCATCTTTACTCCGAGCTCTCCCACCTTCGTTTTTCTGTCTTTAATTACGGTGCCTCCAATTGGCTGGAAGTTTTAGCCAATCAGGCATCTTGTTGGGGTGTCCCTTGACCCCCCTCAGGTAGTCCTACTGAGCTTTTTTTAGTGTGTGGCAGAGATGATGGGCTCACCTTAAAACGTTGCTGGATCCTTTTGTCAGATCAGTCTGTAAGGAGAGCTGCAGGAGCAGGGTGTACGAGGAGTCACCAACACACGCACAAACACCTCCCACGTACACACCTGGTGGACCGAGCTTCATCCAAGTCCACTGGATCCTCTGGAAGGAAACCCTGAAATCAAACAACAAACAAGGTAAGAGACCAAACAGTGCAGTCTGTGTTTAGTTTTGGTAGAATCAGGTACTTTGCAAGGCTTAAAATTCAGGCTAAAGCGAAGTTTGTCTGCTGAAAACTCCCCCACCTGGTTCTGTTTTACTCTGACAAACCAGTAGCTTGAACCCAGCCAGGAGCTGTTGTGGCAACATGTTTTATTTCAAGAGTTCAATTCCAAGCTGCAGGCAGAGGTCACTTCTCCAACTGTTCAGCAGCACAGGTTGTATTCAAGTTGAGACTTTTGACTTTTGTGAGGTTCTTTGAAATGCATCTTTGTGGAAGAAATAGTGACTAGTGGCTAAAATATTACTACTCTGGCTGGTTGGACCTTACTTTGAGCCAGTAATGAAAGTATATGTAAAAAAAAAAAAAAAAAAAGATTTTGCATCATATCAAGTGTCAAACAGGTAAATTTTAAAGCACAGAAAGGATCAAAGTGACTGGTTTTGAAGATTGTGTTTTTGTTGAGGTCCAGTCATGGCTGAAAGGAGGCGGACCAGTTTCTCCAGCGTGTTGACCACCGTTGTGCTGGCTGTAATGCTTCTGCCTGGTGAGTACCCAGCAGACAATGTCAAAGAACAAGGCCAGAATGTCAGCTATACATTATATTATAGAGAATTATGGAGATGATGACACGTAGCTAAACTATAATGTTGATTAGTAATCCCACAGTGTAAATGTATTCATATAAAATGTTACTGCAGATTGAAATCTCTAGTGGAAGAAACATTCACAATAACACAATCAGAAGATGCACAATTAGTAGCCCAATAAATGAAAGAATTATTAAAAAATATTTGCAAGAATCATAAAAGCAAAGCTCCGAGATCTGCAAGAGGAGTTTGAAGAGAGTTTGGAGGTAATCTCAAATGAGAATGTGCTAGTGCTGAAAAGATGGAGCTTTTTATTTTATTTATATACGTTGCTTGGGTTTTCAGGAGGTCTGCAACAAATATTATCTTCATCAAACTTGACTTTTTTTCTAAGTGCCTCCAACAGAGTCTGAGATAATGTCATCAGATGTCTTACCTCCCACCCCAAACCTAAAGATAATCACTTTGAAGTGGGATTAAAGGAACAAAAGCACTAAAATCTCACATTTCAAAACCATCGTGTCTTTCATCAGAACTAAATTTACTGATATCTTAAACTTTTATCTAATACAGTCGACACCCCTTAAATTCATTCAGCTGTAGCCTACTGCAAGCTATAACAAATTGAAACCATCTGTCTAAACTCATCTTATTCCAAAAGGCTTCAGCAACTTTCAACCACTTTTCTACTTCCTCTTTGAAGCAAAGCTACCTGAAAAGCACAGTGCCTCTATGATTCGTGGATACTCTGAATGATAAGCACACTCCTCAAAAGAGGAGTGCTGAGATGGTGTCATTTAAAGTGAGAAAACATCCGTGAAAGACTGCAGTTTCCGGTGAATGCTCACTTCTCGCACTGTGAATCTGTCCTTAAATAGAGTCCTCGAGCAAATAAGAGTCCATTCATGCCCAAACTGATGGGTAGAACAAAAGAACAATGATGGCATGTTTCCAGTTTTACAAGTTGAAAAACTGAATGATTGAAGAGTAAATCATTAGGTGAAGGGTAGACTTTACTGTGGGCAATTCAATGAGTCATTCAAGTCCACACCGATGACGAATGTCAGCCATTATTTCTTAATGTTAGCAGGGACACAGCAGTGATGAGTGACTTTCTTTGTCCCCTTAAATATATATGTATATATATATTCAGAAATCAGAATTTTTAACCATTTGCATTTAGGTTGACATGCAGTTATTTTAAACCATTAAAAAAGAGAGCTGGTGAAAGTTCAGCGTGATGCTGATAAAGATGTTCAGAGGCAGAGGAACTAACTTTTAGACTCCTTTTTAAAGATGCATGCACACTTTTGATTTTGTGAATGAGTTTAGTAGGTTATTTTTCCCACTTTCCTTTGTCATGTCAGACCTGATTATTAAAGCCTCCTTAAAGTGCATTTGCTTTCTGCTAAAGCTTACTTGCAGTGTGTCTGATGAGTTCATGAGCAGAGCTGTTGCCACAGCTCAGCACACGGCTCTATTACACGTCTGTGATGCTCATATATCACCCAGCGATGTTGCAACATGGAGACAGGTTGTTCCCCTACCACCTGTTTCCAGTTTGCTCTCGACTTGATTGACATACTTGCAGAGGTGCAAGGCTCCGGTTGGGCCTCGTCCTTCTTTTAAAATTCATTTTAAAAGTTACGCTGCCTGATGTATAAAGGAGAAAAAATACTGTAACGAGGAAAAGGAGGAGTTACTTCAGTGCATCAGTAAAAAATTATTACCTGTCAGCATCTCCTCCTTTGTGCCCTCAAAGTGTTGCTGTTTCCAGATGTGCAAGCCATTTTTTACAGGCTTGTTAAAAAAAAGAAAGGAAGAAATAGAGCGGATATACTGAGGCAGCACCATTCAGGCCACCCTCCTCCTCCTCCTGAACATCACCTTGGGTCACCTTCCCACCTTCTCCTTTCTCCTTCTGTTGTGTACTTTAGGATCCATACCTGTCACACTTATTCTTTAACCTCACAGCGACACTGCATATCCAGTCTTCTGATAAATCCAATCCAAACTTTAAAAAAGAAGAATAGAAAAAGAAAAATGGAGAGATTAATGTTTTTTTTTTCCACTTAAAACACACGCCACGTAACCCTGATTTATCCCCTGTGGATCTTTTTAAGGCTGTCATCTGTTCCTCTCTTCTTCTTCCTCCTTCTCCTCTTCCTCCCCTTCTGTGAGGGATTAACACCTTCTCCCTGCGGAGATGAAAGAAACCCGGAGCAGAGCTGAATCTGCTGTTCCTTCGGCTGTGAGGGGGTCAAACTGTGCACACGTGTGCATGTATGTGCATACAGATGTACACGGCCCTTTGAAAGCACAGCATGGGGCTCGGTGTTACAGGCGCCCCTATAAAAATCTACAAAGAACCGCAGTAACCAGTGCTTCAGGCAGTGCCAATTACCCCAGCCCTATTTAATGAAAAATATCAGCCTGTAAGCATTTGAGGTTTAATGTCATGTTATCACTTGGATATTACAGACAAATTAGATTAGAAAGAATCAGCAATTTTGACTTTGGCGACATCTGTTTTTGCTTTTCTCTGTTTGCAGCATTCTTGTCTGCTGGACCAGTTGTGCAAAAGCCCAGAGGAGATGGTAAGTGTGGTTTTTACCTTTAAAGATACTTCAACATGAATGTTTGTTTCTAAAGAGTGCAGGGTGACAGAGTTTTAGAGAAATTTGTCCACGGAAGAGATTTGTGATTGGAAAGTAAAACACAGATTTATCACTTCCACCTCACCTGGCTTCAACACTACACTGCGATTGAGCTGTAATGTAAGATGGAAGCAGTTTTCTTAGTGATTAAAAAAAAAAAAAGGGTTTTGAGTCCTTGAATGTTTTGTTGGAAACTTTAAAAGTCACTGGAAAGTCCTTGAATTTGATGTCTGTGTGAAAGTGGAAGTTGTTGGATCAGCAGTGTCTTCTTTTTCCCCCCTCATCGCCTACCCTCAGCGGGGGAAGGCATCCAGGAGAAGGCGGCTGATGCAGCGGCACACAGGAGGCTGATCCGCAACCGCAGGAACATCAGCTGGTACAAACAGCACTCTGACTTCTGGGGGTGGTACAAGTACTTTACTGACAACGGCAACCAGGAGGCAGTGAGTGAACGCTTTGTTTTCGAAAATTAACTGTGTCATGAAATGAAAGTTTCCCTGCAACACTTCAACTGTTTCATATGAAACAAAACTCTTTAGTATTGACAAGCTGTAAATGAGATGATTGGTTCGCTTATATTTTAAAGCTGCTCTAATTTATGTTTTATATTAACCCTTTAAAGCCTCAACCATGAAATAATTAAATGTATTTTTTAATATATTCATGTACACGTCAGTTTATTTGTATCATATATGCCACATCTGGCTTTTTTCTTGCAATGGATTGCTTGAAGATTTGTTGTGCCGTTTATTTAGGTTTTTTTGTAGGGGAAAAAAAAATCACACTGATGATGCAGAAGTCTCAAAAACTCACAAAACCTGTATGCATCAGATATGACACACTCGGTATTACAGGGTTGATGGTCTTTTGCAGTGACCAAACCATAAATTATAATGTTACCGACTGTAATAACACCTAAAAGTACTGTTATAGCACCTTCTAGCACGGTGTTCAGTTTCTTGCGCCATCACTGCTTTAATTCATTGTTGCTGCTCTTGTTTTTAGCCATGCTAAGGGTAGAAAAAATGTAGGTTTGGAAGAACTGGGAATTTGGATTCTGGACAATTGTGCTTCTTTAAACCAAGGAGAGTGGCAACATGAAGTAAACTAAGAAGTCACAAATAGTAAAATCATCTTAAACCTAATATATCACTAACAACTGAAAACCTAACTCCCCACATATAAAGTTAACGAGCCGGTAAACCCAGGAATAGTTTGAAAGTTATTTTCTGCTAGGAAAACTTGTTGGAGTGAGTTTTATCAAACATGAATTAAAGCACAGATAATCAAATGACCTTTCAAAGGACTTCGCAGCAGTCACCTGATCTACACATGCCTGTCTAGGTTCTTTTAAGGTTCAATTCACCTAAACGGCTAAAATAAAGCTTCACACCTCCTGCAAAACATAATAATAAAACAAAAGAAACATACAAAAATTACCTATCTGTTACATGTCAACATTAAAATCAATAAAACAGGGTTACCAATAAAAAGCTAGCATTATGTTAATGTATGCTGATTGGGTGGATGCTGTGGGAAACAGCATCAACCTATTGAGATCCACAGATCCATGGAATTCTTTATTCTTTATTCTTCTTTTTTATTCTAACTAGTTAGTTAGTTATTCCCTTGACAGCACCGATTTTCAAAAACAGAGGCTAGGAAGAAAGTTGTGTGTATGAATAGGAAGAAGCTGGTTATTAATGCTGTTTTATGGTCTTATACTCTTATATATATATATATATAAAAAAAAACATAACTAAAATATCCAGAATACAAATGTTAACCACACAGTTTACAATTTAGGCCCACAGTACCCTTTCTTTCTGAACCATCTGAGCGCCTATGAAACTGGATGTTCAGAGAGTAGCAGTTCTCTGAGAAGTCTTTTACTTTTACCGATGTTACATGTCTTCAGAGCAATGAGAAAGCAATAAACCCCCTAATCCCTTCAGATTCAGGAGATGGATCGCATCTTCCTCGCCTACCTCCAGAACAAGAACCGCGCTGAGGGACGTCGCTCCTACAAGGCCTACTTGAGACACCTGGGAGATGTTTACAAGTCCTGCTCCGATTCTGAAAACCCCAACTGTGTGGCTTCCTACACCAGCAGGGCCAATCCTAAAGCGGAACCCCCCAAACCTGCCCCAGTGAAAACCTGTGATCCCACCAAGGACCCCTACTGCATGTACATGGCTTTAGCCCAGGGAAAGAGCCCCTACATGCCATTGGTACTGCCGGCTGCCACCCCTGCTCCTCAGTACGTCCACTCTGCTGCTCCAGCCAAGGACCCTCAGTCAGGGTACTACTACTACTCTCCGTCCACGATGCCTTTCCTGACCATGGTAAACAATAGTAATTTTTGTGTGTGGTATACATGTATATTTGTTGTATTTTAATTACTTCATTATTTATTGCAAAATTTGTATCATGCCATAACAAATGTCACAGTTTTACAAACTGTTTACAACTGAAAAACTGATTGTTTACATTTAATGTAATCTAGAGAGTTTTTAGAGTTCTTTATTCAGAATTTAGAGTTTTTGTTAAAACTCAAGTTATTATTAGATAATAGAACCTTAGACTGCTGGAGGAGTGCTGCATCTGAAAGCCCCTGTGGGTAAGATTTGCAAACCTATATCTAGCTTTGTTGCTCAAGATGGATGCATTCAGCAGGAGCAATAATTTAATTGCTTACAAATGTTTTCAATGAGAATCATTGCAAGCATCTCAAAATATGGATCCTTGTTTCCCGTGCTTCAGGAGCAGAAGACAGAGTTGCTTCGGATCTGTGCCTCAGATGATGTGGAGTGTCTGCAGTACCATCTGAAAGCTGCTTATGGGTATTCTGGTGGGTCCCGTCCATCATATGCCCACCTTGGCTGTGACCCCAAGAAAGATCCTGCCTGCAAAATGGTGCAGAAAGCTCCTGCTGGTCTCTACATGAATGCCTATTCTGCCTCCAATATGGTACGTGTTATTCGTCATACTAATTTCCTTCAACAGCTTGTTGAATTGCTATATTTTAATTTGACTCTATACCTCCAGGCTCCCCAAGCTGCACCAGGATCCTGCAATCCTCTTTTTGAAGATGGTTGCAACCCTCTTACCGCCACCAGATTTTCCACTCCTCCAGATTCATACAAAAGTAATGAGAGAGATCAGGCCGCTGCTATCCGTGCTGCCCCTCCTGCTGAGCAGTATGACTCCTATTCCATGTATAGGGATTCTTATTCTAATGTTAACAGAGTCACTGATCCTTATGCTATGTATCGCCAGGCCAGTGCCCCAGCTTCTCCTCCAGCTACTGACCTATTTGCTATACTGCGCCAATACATGGCCCAAGCTCACGCTAATGACCCATATACTCCACGTATGGGGGCTTCTCCTGAGTCGAACTCCAACGATCCTTACTCTGCTATGCGTGATGCAGCAGGCGCCATGCACCGGCACACCCCTCCCTCCTCCAGGCAGCAGCACCCTTATTCCTATGCCAGTTATGAGGAACCTGCCCAGGAGGAACGCCACCCTCTGGGTCCCCCAGGTAAAACCAAGGAGGGCTACGACTGTTTCATTGGCTATGACCATGAATGCTATCCTGTGAAGCCCAGCGCACCTCGCTCTGGAGTTCACCGCCGCATCCCTTACCCTGCTGAGGCCTATGAGCCTCACCTAAATTCTGATGGCACCCGCAATGGCGTTGTGGAGCCTGAAAACCCACACTGTGACCCCGAGTATGACCGTGACTGCCGCCTGCGTCGCCATGAGACTGAGCAGCCTCAAAGCCAGCCTGAACATCATGCAGTTGAGGACCACAGCCAGACGGCAGCCGAGAGAGAACAGGTTAATCAGGACCAATACGAAGCAGAGCCCTACCAGAGCGGCCAAGAGGAGTCTTACACACCATATCAGCCTCTCTCACAAGGCATGCCCAGCCTCCAGGACATACTGAGGCGCTATGGAGACCAGTATCCTGGGCAGGATGATCACAGAGCTTATGCAGACAACTACCGCAAGAAGTAAACAGGCTAACATGCACAAAATCATGCAGATGGACATGAATGCACAGTCCCATGCGTTCTTGTAGTTCAGCCCTTGAACGCCTCATGCCCCGAGAAACCAGTTCTAACTGGACCAGAGGTGGGACATAGGTGAATTTGATGGACCTGGAGAGCAAGTACATGCATGTACATCCAAACATGGCTTCTTGCTTTGGGAGCCTGCTAAAAACATTCCTGGAACACCTTCCTATAACTTTAGTTGCTTCAGGCCTGATGCTTTGATTTATTGCTTTTTACTTTCCACTCTAAAATCTCCTCTGTGCATTTAAGTGTGTAATGACCTCCAAACTCTCAGCTTTGCTTCTGTATCTGTGCATTTTTTTTTTAAATGAAATATTGTTTATTGCTTTTTGACACAGATGGATTGTCATTTTTTCATTTTAATTGTTCTAATAAAAAAAATACAGAAATATGTTTGTTGGCTTTGTTTTGGGGTTTTTGTATTTTACTACACCTTGACATAATGAGTAGCTACTATAATCTGGAACAAGCAGATCCACTTAGAAAGCAAAACATGTTATGGGTATTTGGGGGTTACATCTATGATATAAAAGCTGGAGTACAGTTTTAAGAAAAATAACTGTCCACTGATTTTTGGTTCTTCATTTCTTTTGAATGAATGCCAAAGAAAAAAACAAAATCCTGACTTGTATTATGTCTGAAATCTCCAGATTCGTTGGCAAATAAAAGCAAACTTTAATTAGAGTGAGGCATCTCTTAGGTATTGCACGCTGTCTGACAAAATCTTGAAGTCTTCTGAACAGAAATATACATTCTGGTCCAGTTGAAATTGGGTTACCATTTGAATAAACATTGGACAGATTATCAGGCCTTACTCAAATGACAATTTGCACTCACATCCCGTGTACAGTAACCAGATCCCAGCAGACTAAATGTGAGACAAATAGAGTGTTTAAGAAGGAGAACAAGATAAATACACGATGCTGAGAGGAAGTATGAGGTTTAGCATTTAGTGTAAAAAAAAAAGAAGAAAATTCTACTGATGCTCTTAAGTAAATGCAGAAAGTGTAAATTTCTTACAAGTCAACTGTTCCCTTTGTCTCATTAACACACAGGGGTGGCTGTAGCTCAGGAGGTAGAGCAGGTCACCCACTAACTGGAAGAATGGTGGTTTAATCCCTGGTGGCCTCAGACTGCATGCCAAAATATCCTTAGCGTGTAACCCTCAAGTTGTTTTCTGAATTGTTTATTGGATTGTGAATGTAAAACAGAAAGAACTTGGACAGATAAAAAGTGCTTGCGTGAATGAGGAATGTTGAGTAAAGCAGTTTGAGAGCGCCAGTCAAGTAGAAAAAAATACTACGAACAAATATTTTTACTATTAACACTGTTAATTCATGCATCTCATTGCTTTAATAGTCTTCCTTTGAAAACCAAAAAACCTGGTGGCGACTTCAAAACCATAACACTGTTTTACTATGAGAAAAATTTGTAAATTATTGTTTTATGTAACAATGCATCTGAAACTTTTCAAACCAGCTGCCGGATACAAAGTCCATTTGTATTGAGGCTAAGTCATGTAAAAAACAAAACACATCAATATAAAGTGTGCCATGTACAGTGCAATAGTGGTTAAGCAGCACTATTAACAATGAGCTCAACAGAATTGTGATATTTTACTACATTTGCTGAATGTAGTGTTGTCATTAGGAATCATAGAGTTTCACTACCATAAAAAGCAGAAACCCATAATGTACTTTATTCTATGGGAGTGCTGTACATTACACTTTGTACACCAAATGTTTGGGACACAACACCTGCTGTAAAGGAGGAAAAAGAGTTTAGCTATTCCACAAAAAATAATTTATTTAGGAATGTTGTTGGTTTCTGTGGTGGTGGGGTGTGGTTTTGGCTCAGCTGTGGGGAGTAGAGGTGGAACGGGAGATTCAGGGTTCAGTGCCAATCAGAGGCTGAGTGGCACAGCTGTGGCACATTGTTTAATCAGTCTCTCCTATTTATGCAGCAGCATGCTGGGACCCCCCCTGGAAGCACGGATGGTGGCCAGTGTAGGAGAAACCATCAAATGACTGAGCGAGCTGACATTGGGTGTGTGCGCGGCCGTGCCATGGGCTGGGCTGAGGCAAAGTGCGTGACCATATAAACACACATGCTGGAGTGTGAACCATTGTTGTAAATGAAAGCACAAGTAAGCAAAACGTGAAAGCTGTGTGGAGACCTACAGAAGACAAAGCAGTGCTACACTTCCAGCAGTGTTACAGTCGTGAAAGAAAGAACTGCATGATTCGCACCAAACAATCACATCTGCCATTCAACTTGTTGTGGTTTCCAGTGCTGTGTGATCAGCGTCAAAAGAACTGCAATAATTTTTTAAAATGTATTTATTTGTATGTCCTAGACAAGATTTTTATGTTGGTCGAGTCAGTAAATACGTCCATATGTCCGCTTCCTCTGAGCAAGTCCTGAAGCTTTTTTCTTTTTAAAAATTTGATGTTTTCTTCTGCTCTCGTCTTATTCAAACTACGACTCTATTGTTTTCAATACTGGACCTCTTAGTTAGCTCCAAAAGATACAGCAAGACAAGGGTGAGAGTTGTCAAACACATTAACACTACGTGCTTTCGGTAGACTGAAGTGAAGTCTACCGAAGGTCTCAAAATGTTTGGCCGAAAACTTTACGATTTAGTTGAAAACAAACGCTTTAATAAAGGGTATGCAGGATTTGTTTTGCTTTAATTTGGTAATGACAATTGGGGGATAAGGCGCATATTGTGATTAATTTATGGTGTGAATATCTTTATTCAGGTATTTTCTTTTTTCTTTCTTTCAAAAGGGTTACCAAGTGCTGAAAGGGTCAACAGCTCAAAAGTAAAGATAGACCTGATTCACGGGATAATTGGGCTGAAAGCTGGTTAGGTCATTTTCTAAATGCTAGAATGATGAATGAGGACTTGTAATATTTGTAATACCTGTTTTCCATTTATAACTCAGTATTTAAATTATAAAATTTTATTTGAATTTAACTTCAGTGTCAAGCTTTGCAGAGGATGAATTACTGTCAAGTACAACTGTAATAAAATCATAATATTCTGAAAAGCTGACTTGATTCAAAATGCAAATTTTTCACTTGCACCAACAGAACTGGATCAGCCTCTTTATTTGGAGTACTTATTTACTGTGGACA
>VURO01005521.1:0-13724 GCA_015108175.1 Pelvicachromis taeniatus
AAAAAAAAAAACATAAAAAACCCAAAACAAAAAAAAAAAATAAATTAAATAAAAAAAAAAAAAAAAAAAAAAAAAAAATATATATATATATATATATATCTTTGTCATCATGTTAGCATAACTGTGTCTTTCAATCTGTTTGCAAATGGAATTAATTGCAATTAAGTGTTTTCTGTGTGTGACACGGTTATAAGTATTGGATGAGGAAGACTTCTACCCATCTTTGCTCTTTTTTTATCTTCTGCAGAAGTCAGGGGGAAAGAAGGTGTATCTGTCTGGGTATGGAGTCGAGCTGGCCATCAAAAGCCAGGAGTACAAAGCAAAGGACGACACACAAGTCCAAGGTGTACATACTCACAGGAAGAGACACAGTCGATACACACAACCCACAGTGTTGTAATCCCAGAGGAGTCCTGACTTGAAAATCGAGTTAATTGATTGTGGTTTCAGGGGCGGAGGTGAATGCTACAATGATAGGAGAGAATGATCCAGTGGACGAGGTCCAGGGATTCCTTTTTGGCAAACTCAAGTGAGTGACTCTGTGTCAGCCTATGATAAAAATTCAAAGCTTGGATTAGGTCCAGGAATTGCACCACACTCTCTTACCCAAGCCTTTCTTCTTTTTTTCTTTGTTTTTTCTTTGTTTTTCCTCCTGCCTTGAAGCAGCGACCACATCTGTGCTCAACTAACCAGAAATAATCAAATCAATCTGTGAATCCAACAACTTTCTCTTAATTAGCACTTAAGTCATTTAACAGATGCATGCATTCTGTCCATCTTTCTCTCACTAGGACCCTCTACCCGGAGCTCAAAGAACAGCTTAAAGAATTGAGGAAGCATTTAGTGGAAAGCACCAATGATATGGCACCTCTGAAAGTCTGGCAAATGCAAGGTGGGCCTCTTTCTAGATTTTATTCTCTTATTTCAGTCATCAGCAGATTTTTCTGTGTTTGCGGTTTCCTTCGGAGTGATTGGTTTTGACAATATAAACAGGCTCTGCAAGGAAGTATCTGTTTCTGGTATTACACGTGTAAATAAATAATGATACAGCACCATGAAACAAACTTGTCAAAACCGGCCGAGTCAACATCTTGACAGGCTAGCAGGAAATAAAGTGAGAGGCCCTCTCATTTTACACGTAACACCTGTGGGCATTGCTCCTGTGACTTAATTTTTCAGAGAATCAATTTTATGATCCTGCAAATATACCTGCAGGACTTGAACTTAGTCCTCTATCTATTACTTCCATAGCTATGGCTGACAAAGACAATTATCCGATGGGAAAAATCCCATGTCCTCATACCCATTAAAATCAAATCAATTGTTAGCTGACTCAGAGCGTCCTCTGATGTTCTTACAATTTCACAGAAATATCTCGTTACACAATCATTTTAAAGATACCCTGCTTACTCCACAAATGAAAAAAGATCATTTCAAGGTTTTTTTCTAGCACAGAATGGGCCTTTGGGGAGTCACTACAGACAGCAGAAAACATAATCGCTGCCTACAGTAAAAACAGTGAGCCTGTGCTTCCTGGAAGCCCATGTCTTTTCTGGGATTTCCTAACATGTGTTACATGAAAAAAATACCTAATATGCTTAACTTTTACCAACTAAAAGTTGGTAAAAGTTTACATTTTTGGTAGAGGACTGGTTAAAAACCTCTTTAGAGGTGAGAGCTTCCTGAACCATTAGAGAATTAAAACTTTCCTATTTCCTGTCTCAACAATCCTTCAGGAATAAGTAAAAATAAATCAACATTGTCTTCTGTTGTAACAATGATGTCATGCCATCTGTGAATCAAACTAGCAGCTGAAAACGTATCTGTATTGATCTCTGATCAATGGCTGCGATCGATCAGCGTCCTCTTGATGCATTTGAGCCATAATACCTTGAAGATATGAGAGCTTTGTCTGCAGCAATATAAAAGTATTGATTAAGATTACATCATATATTGATTAAGTGTTCAAACTCACTCTCACAGATGTAATTATATATATATGCTTTTTAATTTTGTCATTTTTGTTTGATGTTATTGAGCAACAAAAAAAATACATTTGGCTCCAGCTCATCTGTTATTTTTGTGTTTCTTAAAGAAAACGCTTCCATATGTAAAAGGTCAGCCGTTCAGCTGCTTTGATATTTGGCGAATAAAGGCTCAGAGGAGATGAGGGGGTTGAACTCGACTGTCAGACTGTCATGTGGGCGTCTGTCTTTATCTCCTAACCCTGTGGGGCTCATTAGCTCAGCCTGTTTACAAAGAGAGGGAGACCTCCAGAGGCTAATAATCACACAGACTACAACACCATTACAGAGATGCTCACTGCATTGAAATAATCCTCACTTCTCTCTTCCCTCCTTGGACACCAAAGCTCCATGCACTCGTTTATCTTTTCCACACTTAGGAATTAAAGAGATAAGTATATGTGCGTTTATATCAAATTAAGACGGCGAACATCATAAACAAACAACAAAGTGCTCGCATGTCTTGTGATTATGATCATTGTTTCTCTTTTCCTGTGTTTCCTGTTCTTCTTACTATTTTTTCCACTCGTCTCTTTCACACTCTGACCCTCGTTGCCTGCCTGAACATCCACCCACCTTCTCTTTTACAGATCTGAGTTTCCAGACAGCTGCTCGCATTCTTGCTGCTCCCGCTGCTGATGCCCTCAATGTTATGAAAGACCTCAGTCAGAATTTTCCCACCAAGGCCAGGTAGAGGAGAAACAAAAACACACACAGACACGCACACGAGCAGTAACTACAATAAGAAGCTTGGTTTGTGTAGATTTTGGATAGTCAGCAGTTTCACAGTTCAGCCTTTCCTTTTCTCTCACAGGTCAATCACTAAAACTGTGGTCAACTCGGAGATCCGGAAAGAGATTGGCGAGAATCAAAAGGTGCATGTTTGATCAGCTTCTGTTTTTTTCCACTCGTCTTTTGTTACACAATGAAAACACTTGTGCTTTTGGTTAAAGATGAAAATGAATACTTTAGTCTCTTTCGCTTTCTTTCCACTTCATAAATGCAGTTAATAGGCTTTCATGTGCTCGTTAGACTAACACCAAATGACTTGATCATTTCAGGTATTTTTAGGTAAAAAAAAAATCACATGTAATTGTTACAACATGAATTAAGCTGACATAATTTATGCAACATTATCTCCAAGCCCAACCTCAACACAATGTGTCAGTAGTGTTTATACCCCTCTCTGTGATGTCATACGTCTTTGCTGTGTGCTTTGGGATTGTAATGCGACTTGGGGGGGAACAATACTAATGGATGCTTGATGTCACATAAAAATCTCATTAGGACACAAGCTTTTCATGTTTTCTTGCAAAGACTGGATGATGAAGCTGTTACAAGGCTTTTTGTTTGTTTGTTTGTTTTTTTTATGTGATGGCAAATGTACATATCTCCACAATTTACATATTTGTCATATTGCAGGTACTCCTTCATCTGCTGCTTCTTTAAAAATATTAGTATGATATTAGCGAAACAAGAATAATTTGTCCCCCTTATGACTGTTTGTGATCCTCTTTGACTTCTCTGTGGATTTTACTAATGACCACAAAACCTAGACCAGGGGTCACCAACATGGTGCCCGTGGGCCAGGTAGCCTGCAAGGACCATATGAGTAGCTGTTCTAAAAATAGCTCACTATAACAACTTACCAGTAAGCTGCATCTATTTTTATTTTTTGTTGCCTTTTTTTAAAAAAAATCACAATTGCATTGGTATCAGTTTGTTAGAGAAAATATATTTAAAAAAAATGTTTATTATTAAATATTAGATCAGTGCTAGCTGGTCTCCACAGAAACAGTTGCCATAATCAGTGTCTTTACATAGATGAATATCATTAATTATTAATGATAACATATAATTAAAGTTAAATTGAGGAAATTTGTTATTTCAGAAGTGTGTGTCAAACTGGTAGCCCTTCACATTAATCAGTACCCAAGACGTAGCTCTCACTTTCAAAAATGTTGGTGACCCCTGACCTAGACACTTCATTAGGAGCTTCACGTTTTACAATAACCTGTGAATTCTGATGGATCATGAGCTACTATATCATTGATATTCTGGTTCCTGCTTTTGTGCCTCCAAGACCTTTTCATTAGCATAAAGTGAGTTCTTTTCATATCCATCAGAAATCTTTTATTCTTTGGGCTTCCCTGGAGTAGCTTCGTATGCTTCACAGTTCAAAATAACCTTTATAAATCTTATAGTGGGCCCTGGTGCAGCTGCTCAGTGTGAAAGAAGTCGCTTTAGCTCCTCCCCTTTAGATTTGCTGCCCTTTTAAGATTTTTTTTTTTTTGTGATTGGCTGCCCCTTACAAACTGAGAGTAGTAAAACTCTTTGAAATTGATTTTTGATCAGCCTGAAGCCTTAACTTTTACCTTTTAGTTTAGCGGCTAGCACTAAATCATCTACTTTCAAACTGCTTGATTTCATCCTCTGTCCTACATTTGTCTTTCTATTATCGGGGATCCTTATTAATCTTGCAGACTGTGTCCTCTAGTGGTTGGGGATAATTTAGCTTTAGCTGTTTACCAATTTAATCTACTAAAGCGGAAGAACCGAGACAAACAGTATTATTGCAAACATCCACAATTGAGTAGGTTTTGTCTCTCGAAAAGAAACTGGCCCTCCTGGTTTTGTTTTACCTTTTACTTTTTGATAAATTGTAAACATCATCTGATTTGAAAGGCATTCAGTTTTTGACAATGTGTGTTTTGCTTCGCCTTGTTAATGGGATCGGCAATCACCCCTTCTTCTTGTCAGTATTTTCTCTCTCTCCTTTGCTTGGTCTCTTCTCCTGAAGCTGTGCTCACATTATCTTGGTGTGCAGACAGGAGTTCGGGCTGATGGTGGGGCTGAGCAGACAAACGTCCTAATTACTGAATCGGTGATTCATTCAGCAGGCGCACAGAGTCCTGCAGCGAGAAATGATTATTGATTGAAGTAGTTTGGACACGTGCACTTGCTCACACACAGACACGTCTTTGTCTTTCTCTCACACACAGGCATGCATCCACACACTCACACAATTTAAGTGGGATGAACAATATTTGTGTTAATCATGTCTTGTTGTAATTGCAATGTCTGGAGTATGATTAATCTGATGTCTTTGTCTTTCTGTAATGAGATTTGACTGCGCCAGAACGACTCTGAGCTTTCCTTTTGCCTGTGCAGTCACACAAACACACACGTGCATCTCTTCTCATAGACATATACACACACGCACACACACCCCTTCTTTGATAATTAGATTTGTTTAGTGTGGGGTTTGATTGCTCTAAACAGGCTGATTTTGAACAGAGTTGTCAGTGCTTGTTTAGAGCTGTCAACGTGACTCGTGGCTTTGTGTTGACTGTTGCCTCTAGTTTTACAGTATAATTGACTACGTGATGGCTGGTTTTGATGTTGTTTGCCTCACAGCGTGGCGATCTGCTCAGCTGGTGTTGAATGGGGAGCTTGACACAAACAGGATATTTAGTCATATTGACGTTTCTCTTTCCATAGTTTTTCAAAGGAACTCTGGGGTTGCAGCCCGGGGATTCAGCACTGTTCATCAACGGGCTGCACATAGATTTGGACGCACAGGACATCTTCAGGTACACACAAAAAGTCATATTTTCAGCATCTCATTTGCAGTAATTATAGCACAGAAATGCATCTGTGTTGCGTTAACCTTTTGCAAATGAAAGTATATAATCAGTCAAGGCGGTAGTTTGACTGATTATATACTTTAACAATTGTTTAGAACAAAATGTTATGAACTGGTGATTGTTTTGAAAATCTGTCCTCAAATGTTAGAAAATTAAAGATTTTAGTGTGTGTGTGTGTGTGTGTGCGTGCGTGCGTGCGTGCGCGCGCGTGCATGCATGCATGGGTGTGTGTGTTTTGGGCTCTTAAGACCTGGGAGTGTTAAGAAAACTGGGCTCGTCTAAAACCGGGCATGAAAAGAATTGAATGATTGTCTTAAAAGCAGCAAATGTTTGCATATGGAAAACGGTACCCAAGTAATATTCTCGAGTTTACTGGAATATTCAAAAATCGGTGGTTGTATTAGGTATTAATAGGTTGTTCTCAGCCAATTGGTAAAATAACTTGAGAGTGAGACAGTATAATAATGGAGATTGTTGCTGTTTCTTTGTCACGTTTTTAAAGTGTTTTTTTTTTTTTTTTTAACTCGCATTCAATTCTTACTCGCTCTTTAATGATTTAAATAAGTCGGATCAAAAAACTGAAAATAATTAACTCTACTTATACATGTCTTTCAGATAATAAGGCAGTCTAGATGCTACGCTCAAATTCTTGATTACAATACACACACCGTACCACTTAACTCACCTCTGTTCTTTGCTACCTGCAGCGTGTTTGAAGTGCTGCGCAGCGAGGCGCGGGTGATGCAGGGTCTGCGCTCCCTGCTAATCGAGACACCTTTTATTCACGACATCCTGAAGCTCAACGTCCAGCCCTCTGACTCTGACTACGCCGTCGACATCCGCAGCCCAGCCATCAGTGTAAGAATGCCCATGTTCACACACATCCCTAATAACTAACTGTTGAATGCTGCAGAAAGTAAAGGACTTATCTAAAATAAGCTTGGAATAAAATGTGTTGTGTTTGGAAGATTTTTGTTGTGCAATCAAGTTTCTATTTGAGCAAATTTGGAGGCGTTTCAAGCCCTCCAAAATTATGGCCCTGCTTTCCTTCCGCCAGCAGTCAAAAGTAATTTCTTGTTGGCTCCTTTCTGCTCATTCTTGTCTTTAAACCTCATTTAAACCATTTCCTCTTCACTGCAATCTTTTTTTTTAGTGGATTAACAACTTGGAGACCGACTACAGGTACAGCTCATGGCCCTCCAACGTGCAGGAGCTGCTCAGACCAACTTTCCCTGGAGTCATCAGGCAGATCCGCAAGAACTTTCACAATCTGGTAAGACCGCAGTTTTTTAATCAGATCCCTGCAATCCAAATAGATCTGAAACTTTTGTGATGAATGCTAACACACATCTGTTGCAGGTGATCATTCTGGATCCGACCCAGAAGAACACTGTTGAACTGCTGAGCGTCGCAGAGATGTTTTATGCTAATAATATACCCCTCAGGTTGGTGTTTCTGTCATTAAGATGCATAATTTTTTTTGGGACAGACATTTTCTTGGGAATTAATTATCAGCTTTTATGAATTTGAATACACAACATATCACTTTTTATTGCTCTACAGTAACCAGAAAACTGACAAAAAGAGGCGCTGCAGAGCATTGGTAGTCAGTAGAAATGTGTAGTTAAAAATCCATTTTAATTTAGGAGTTTTGTCAGGGATGTTTGGAAGACCTTTGATACTGCGCTGCATGTGGCATCTTGGGATGGTCAGCTTGTTTGAATACTGATGAAGCAGGCAGCACGCGCTCTGCATTTTAACTGTTTTTGGAAGCTTACTTGCTCCGTGTTTGTGTTTTAGGATCGGGCTGGTATTTGTGGTGTCGGATGAAGACGACATAGATGGTATGCAAGATGCCGGTGTGGCACTCGTCCGAGCCTACAACTACATCACAGAAGAGGTGGACAGTCAGAATGCATTTGAAGCCGTCATGTCGGTGAGTCCATTGTTCACAGAAACTAGGAAGTGAAAAAGACCTTTTGTAAGACTTTATTTAATCTGTGTCTCTGTTTTTCTTTTCTGTTTTCTTCTGTTTATCCCATTCCCTTCTCTTCTCCCTCTTTTAGATGTTTAACCATGTGCCAGTTGGTGGTCGGTTGAGTGTTGGGGATGTAGTTAAAGTGCTGGAGAAGAAGTTTCCCTACGTCGAAGTCAGCAGTGTCCTCGGTGCTGACTCCAGCTATGACAGTAACAGGAAGGTGAGTCAAACAGAATGTTTTTTTTCCTGTTCATATTATTCATCTAAAATTACATTTCTAATAACACAGCAAATCTAAGTGTATAATTACAGGTGAAATAGCTGTATGCGGTAGCAGAATAACTGAATAACTCAAGAATAGTTTAATGATTCATCAGTGGATGAATACTGGTCATTTTATTAGGTACACACATTAAACTGCTCACAAACACAAATATCTGAGCAATCACACGGCACCAACTTAACTGGGCGTCAGAAATGGGATGAAAGATTATTTTAAGTGACTCTGAACACGGGATGGTTGTTGGTGGCAGACGGCTGCTCTGAGTATTTCAAACTGCAGATTTATTTTGATTTTCCCCACGCATTCATCTCCGGGGTTTATAGAATAATGGTCTGAAAAGGAGAAAAATATCAGTGAGCGTCAAGAGAAAATGCCTTGTTGAAGTTTGAGGAGAATGGCCACACTGCTTCATGCTGATAGGAAGGCAGCAGTGATTCAAATAACCACTGGCTACAACCAAGGAATGCAGAAGAGCATCTTTGAATGTACATCGTGTTGAACTTTGAAGCAGTAACCACAGAAGACCACACTGCGTCACACTCATGTCGACTAATAATTAGGGCTCTTTCCTTTTTCCCTTTCAGGAAGGACGGGCATACTATGAGCAAACAGGAGTAGGCCCGCTGCCTGTGGTCATGTACAACGGGATACCTTACCAGCGTGAACAGCTGGACCCTGATGAACTGGAAACTGTCACCATGCAGAAAATCCTGGAGACTACCTCGTTCTACCAGAGGGCCGTCTACCTGGTCAGTTACAATCACATGTTCATTATCTGCCATATCATTATTTTATTAACGGGTTATTCCAAAAGACATGTTTTAGAGCATCAGTTACAATTCTTTTTAAAGATATGTTGCTGGACTTAAATTCAAACTAATCAATAATATATCTCAGTTTTATCTTTTGATATGTTGTCTTTGTATTATTTTGAATTATTTTGAAAACAACATCTCAGCAAAAATAGTTTGCCTTAATTTTACAAGCAAACTTCAAATCTTTTCTAATTTTTATCAATAAAAATGTGTTTTGTTTTCTCTAAACAGTACTCAGTTAATTTCAGGTGCAGGCTTCATAACCTATATTCATTTGTGTGTTTTTTCTTTTAACTATTTCTTTTCTTTTTTGGACCTGCTACAAAATATTAGTGTAAAATTAAAGGTATTAAAGGCAGAAGTTAAGCCACCATAAAGTAAACTTGCTAAAGTACACTGTCTGTCTTTGTAGTCATAACACAAATTCTCTTTTCAGCAGGATCTTTGTGAGCATGCCATCTGTCATTTTTCCTCTTTTAATGTCAGCCCATCACACAGAGGAGCCAAATCTTTGAATTGATTCTTTCAAAGGATTTCTAAGGAATTTAAGCACAGCAAGCACCATTTAATTTGGTAGCTATACCAGTCTTACTGGTCAGAATATCACTAGCCATCCTACCTTTTCTCTTTTCTTTTTTTTTAATGTTTAATTCAAAGTTATTCAAAGAAAACTTTCACCCGTAACTGCAGTGGAAAAGCCATTAACATTTAAGAAGGGCTTTTTAAACTGTGAGCAGGGAAAGCTTGCAGAGAAGTACCTCCTGCATGACTGTCAGCTCTGCAGCTACAGTGACGAATGTCCTCTATGACTTTTGACTTTAACCTCGCAAGTTTCCTCTCATGTCACTTACAGGGAGAGCTGGCTACAGACCACGATGTCGTCGACTTCATTATGAACCAGCCCAGTGTTGTTCCTCGAATCAACCCCAGAGTGCTGTCCACCAGCAGAACTTACCTGGATCTGTCTGATACCAGTATGTATTAGGGTTTCAATATTTCTTTTAGATCATCCTCAGAAACTAATGTGCTGTCTGTCACATGGATCAGCTCAAAGGTTCATGTAGAAGCACAGTTAGTTTCCCACTTATTCTTCAACCATTACTGCTTCTATTTAGACTCATTTATTTGATTATTATTATTATTTTGTTGACATTTTAGCTTGCAGTACAGATATGATCTAATCAAAAGTTTGTATATTATTAAAAACATTTGCTCCACAATCGACGTGTTATTCCTTTTTTCCCTTCGTTTTTCAGATAACTACTTCATAGATGACTACGCTCGCTTCTCGACGCTAGACACAGTAGAGAAGAACACAGCTGTTGCCAACAGCATGAACTATATGACAAAGAAAGGTAAGAGCACTCTGGCATCCGATCACTGAGTAGAAAAGCATGCTTGTGTTTTGTTTTTGTTTTTTTCTTGTTACTTGTGAAGACGATAATTTCAAAGCTAAACTCTCTCCTGGTGTATTCTCCTTCTGTCCCCTCCTCCTCCACTTCCGCCTCTTATTCATGTGTTTTTAAATTTCCCTGCATCAGGGATGACCACCACCAACAGGCATGGTAATCACCCTTTTTCTCCACATTATTCCCCCTCCTACTCACTTGCTCTTTTTTTCAGTTTTCTGTTAACGACATTGTTGGCACCGTGTTTGTGAATCCACCACCACTCCTCCATCTGTGTTCAGTTCTCAAAGGACACAAATGACTAATAATTATGCATGTGATAATTGTGTACCAGTCTCCAAGCATGAGTACTAAAATGTGTTTATATAACTGCTCACTATAAGGTTGTTTGTTCCAGTGGGAGAGCATGATAGTTCACCCAGTATGATTTCAAAGTAACTGCATGAAAAGTTTGAATGGTCTGATAAGCAAGCAAAATTTGGAGCAGAGAGCAGCATTTTTATACTCAGTGGTCACTTTATTAGGTACAGGTTGATAGTGCTGGTTCCTTCAGAGCTGTTCTTTGTACGTGCTGGAAGGTTTTTGGTCCATATCAACACGATGGCATCGCACAGGTGTCGCACCATTGAACTTTGGTTGTCTATTCTGACCTTTTGTCTTTCTTCTTCTGTGGTTGTCAGATGATGGCTACATTCGTCCTGTGACTTTCTGGGTAGTGGGAGATTTTGACAAACCCTCAGGACGCCAGCTTCTTTATGATGCCATCAAACACATGGTATGAAATGAGTTGTCTGCATAATTCTTTTAATGTACTGTTGTATAAAATATTGTTATACAAATTTATGATGTAAAGTAAACTGTATAAAAGAAACTGTGATACTTTTACACAAATGATACGTGACTAAGTACTCCATAAAGCTACTAAACAAAAACACGGACGCAAAGCAATGAAACGTGGTCTGTGACTTTAACCAAATAAATGCGTGTGCTTATTAAAGAGGTGGACCATTTTTACAACTGAGACTGTCCACTCTGTTGTGTCATAGTTTCCTTTATAGTGATACTCGTGTGGAGTTTAATGTGTAGACAGCCAGAACAGTAAAGCCTGTAGAAGCTTACCATCTCTCACTTCCTGTACAACAGAAAACCACCAACAACGTCCGACTGGGGATGATCAACAACCCGTCAGCTGCTCCGTCGGCTGAGACGAGCCGCGTGACCAGAGCAATCTGGTCCGCCATGCAGACACAATCTGCCAATAACGCCAAGAACTTCATCACAAAGATGGCTAAAGAAGAGACCGCTGCGGCCCTGGAGAAGGGTGTCGACATCGGCGGGTTCGCTGTTGGGGTGAGAGGGTTACACACAGAATAACCTCATCTAAACAGGATCATGTTTTCTTCTTTTATTACTGGTGAAATATTTAGCCTTTGCACTAATTGACTAATGCATCCTAGTTTTTTTTTTACTCCTAATTTGTCCTTTCATCAGCTGCCTACAAGATATCTATTTTTTTTCCTCAGGGTATGGATTTGTCACTGTTTAAAAGTGCGTATGAGGCTCCCAAGTTCAACTTCCTGCTTTCCCACGCTGCTTACTGTCGAGATGTGCTCAAACTGAAGAAAGGACAAAGAGCAGTTATCAGCAACGGAAGAGTGAGTCAGAAATTTTAAACCTGTCCTAGATGTTGTACAGGTTCAAATATAACTTTTATTGATTTAAAAAATGTCCGTCTACCCACATTTACTGTGGTTAGTCAGTCAGTATTTTTGTTTTCTTCTTGACAGATCATAGGTCCGCTGGAGGAGGCGGAGGTGTTTAACCAGGATGACTTCCTGCTTTTGGAGAGCATCATCTTGAAGACTTCTGGAGAGCGCATCAAAAGCAAAGTTCAGAATTTTGGAATCGAGGAGGACAGGTATTTTCAGGCTCCTCTCAGAAGATGTTTACAGATGAACATTGCTTTGTGTTGACTTGTGCGAGCTAACACAGCATTTTTCTCAGGGCCAGCGACCTTGTGATGAAGGTGGATGCTTTGCTCTCATCTCAGCCTAAAGGAGAAGCCCGTGTGGAGTATGGCTTTGCAGATGACCGCTACAGGTACAGCTGTGTATAAATCAGATGAGCAAGATTTCTTTATTGAGTTGAGATGTTTAAAAGGTTGGGTGGGTGGGGGAGTTCTGAAGCATCTTAAATATGTTTTCTTTGCTTGACTTGTTTGTTAATCTGCTGTTTGTTGGCAGTGCTGTGAAGATTCGTCCTAAAGAGGGAGATGTATATTTTGATGTTGTTGCTGTGGTAGATCCAGTAACCAGAGAAGCTCAGAAACTTGCTCCTCTTCTTCTGGTAGGTTATCTGTGATAACCCCTTTGAATGTGTGATCCATCGTTTTCTGTCTCTTGTTCGTATGTCCAGTCGATTTATTTCTAACGTGGTCTGTTTTTGTTCTGTGTAACACCTCCCTCTCCTCGCCTCCTGCAGGTTATGAAGCAGCTGGTAAACGTCAACCTGCGTGTCTTTATGAACTGCCAGTCAAAACTGTCAGAAATGCCCCTGAAGAGGTGAGAAAACAAGCCGTTTCTGTACTCCATGCTGAAATTGCACATCCTAGTTACACCTTCATGGTCTTTCTATTTCATCTCCCACATCACTTTTCATTTATCCTTTAGTTAAAGTACAGAATCATCAAATACCATAATGTTGTACAGGTTTATTGACTTGCAATAAATCTTTGCAAACCTTAGTCATGGACATCTGCTGACAAGATGCTACCTTTTCTGAAACGTTTGATGTTGTTTCATGTGCATATGGAACTTACTCGTAAGTCAGGATTGTTCTGTTAAAGCAGGCAGGATGTGGTGTAAAACGCCTGATATAAAAGTTAAACTGATTTCTGCTTGTGTGTTTGTCTTCCAGTTTTTACCGTTACGTACTGGAGCCAGAGGTGGCATTTCAGGCTGATGGTAGTTTCTCTCCTGGGCCCATGGCAAAGTTCCTGGACATGCCCCAGTCTCCGCTCTTCACGCTAAACCTCAACACTCCCGAGAGCTGGATGGTTGAATCTGTGCACACTCGATACGATCTGGACAACATCTACCTGGAAGAGGTATAGCAGTACATCGGTTTTTAGACAGGGTCGCTTTGTTTGTTTTTAATTTTTTAATTTTGCCATGTCAGTAACTCAGCTGGATGGACAACATATAGACAATATAAGTTGCTTATATATTGAACATTTTGGAGATAGTTTCCAGTCCTCGTGGAGACCTTCAGCTAATTTGGGAACCATTATTAATCTGTGTCTGTGGACCCCTGGATGCTGATATCGAGCTGCATAAAGTAAACTTTCCTTGGCTGCGCTTCTGTGTTTGCAGGTGGAGAATATTGTAGCAGCAGAGTATGAGCTGGAGCACCTTTTGTTGGAGGGCCATTGTTTTGACGTCAGTTCGGGTCAGCCTCCGCGTGGCCTTCAGTTCACCCTGGGAACCGAGTCTGAGCCCGTCATCGTGGACACTATCGTCATGGCAAACCTGGTAATCGCTTCAAAGCACGACCCTCTCTATAACACAGC
>VURO01005522.1:4121-18411 GCA_015108175.1 Pelvicachromis taeniatus
CACAAAACTTTTCTTTAAAAAAAAAAAAAAAAAACTTTTTCAGTCTATCACACATTTTTTGAACATTTGGAAGAGTAACAAAAACAAAAGAAACCCCAAAACAAATCATGTAACACTACACTGGCCAGTGCCATCTTATTTGCTGACATTAGTCAACAGAGCCTTAAAATAAGTTGATCCTCACTAAAAAGCTGAATCACACAGTAGGTGTTTAAAATCAGCAAAAAACATGTAGCAAAAAACCCCAAACCAAAACAAAAAACACTTAATAATTAATCTTTACTTGCAAATTATAATGAATTCTTTAGAATTACCAAATCTAAATGTAAAAAAAAACATACAAATCTTAAAACGGGGTTGGCCACTTACCCTAAAGGGAAGTTCTAAACCAAAAGACCATGTTATTTATATTTCTGTTCTCTCTGCATGAGGTTCAGATGCTCCGAGTTCAGACAGTTACTGGTCATGTAAAGATTTATGCAAAATTCGTGCATGGGCATCTAAAATGATATACAAGATGCGATTGTGATTTTTTTTTTTTCTGTTTGACTGAAAAATATAAATACAGTTTCTTCATTTTTCAGAATCTGCGTTGTCACCGATTTGATTTTAAACTAAAAATTCACAGTTATATGATTTGATCTACTTTCAAAAATATAAAAGAATGAAGTAGAAACAGGTTTTCAGACATTTTGGCTTCATGATGCCAACACCACCATGCTTCACTATAACAGCTGTGGTGATGAGCTAGACATTTCACTTGGACTTCTCCCCAAACAGTTCCAGTATTGTCTCGTTAGAACAGACAAACTCTTCCCTAATGATCTCATTTAAACTACTCTGAGTGAACTGTCCTTTGCCCTACTGTATACTCAGAGAGGTCTATGGAGCTGCTCTACCATGATTGATGAGACAAGATGGTCCTCTGTCTTGCAGGTTCTCCATCTTTTTGGAGGACTTCTAAAAATCTGCTGGAGTTACCTTTGTGTTCTTGGACACTTCCTAATCCACACTGTTCTGTTTGGCCATTACAGACTCACTGGCCTCCAATCAACTTCTAGACAAATCTGAAGGAAAACTAAAGTTCCACAACACAGAGTCTTATACATACTTACAAGAAGGAGAGACTTGATGTTTTTATTTCTAATAAATGATAAATAATTAATGCAGATAAAGTAAATTCTCAGTTCCTTTTCACTACACTCAGATATTGTTGGGTATGAATAGCACACTCAGCGGCTTTGATAAAGCTTAACAACTGCTAATAAAAGACAGTGTGTGTGTGTTTTTGCTTCTCTTTTTTAGTCTTTATCTGTATTTGAACAGTGTGTTATCTATGGGCTTATGTAAGAAATAAAAGCAAATCTTTTAATGTAGTCTGACTAATAATTTTAAGGTGAAACAAATGGGAAAAACTATTTCTAAGCTTAAAACATGTTTTGTAGACTGGATATTGAAATAAGTAACAGTAAATCAGTTTGACTTCAGCTGTAGGGATGAAGGAACGTTCATGCCGGGAATTTCGCAGCTGAATTACCTTAATCCCTGGAACACCAGGCTCCTTCAGGTAGCATGGGAGTAAGAGACACAAGTTAAGCTAGCAAGGAACAAATGCAAGTGTCTTTTTCATTATGGCCTAAACTCGCTGTGTGACACTACAAGACTCAAGAAACCGAGCCTCCGGTGTTTTAGCATTAAACTCAACATTTCATCCGCTGACATTCACAGCTCAAACAAAACACATTTTAGGTAATAATATCTAATCAAATGCCAGCTGTAGTCAAACAAGTATACTCCATGTGGATGGAGTGCAAAAAAGAAAGAAAAAAAAAGCTGTTTTTTTTTTTTTTTTAAGTACGGCACTCTGAAACAGAAGGGTGATTTTTACAGCCCGCAGGCTGCATTAGCATACTGTACTTCAAACACTGGAGAGGACCAGATATTGCTGCAGAGGGACTCTTCACATACCCACACACGCAAACACACACTCAGCATTAATATGCCATAAAATGCATGCCAACACTCTGGAGGGATGGAGAGCAGGATGGAGTTACAGAGGGTTACAGGTAGACTATTTAATGAGACCCGTGCTAGGGTTTTCAGAAGAGACTAATATAAAGGAAAAGAGGCAGATGGAAAATTCAACAGACAAATAAATAGCGGAAAGAGAGGGAAAATTATGGCGGAAGAGGGACAGAATGCATTGAATGACGGTTGTAAACTAACTACTGCTGCTCCATTTAAATTGGTTGGATGCAAAGATACAGACATATGCAAAAGCACATTTTTACTAGCTTTTATATTCACCTGAAGTAAAATCAGATAATGAAATGCAAATTTAAATGGACTCTTGTACATTTTTTTATTCACATCAATTAGCATTGAAACGCTTTTTTGCCCCCGCGACCCGGTCCCGGATAAGCGGAAGAAAATGGATGGACGCTCTTTTGCCTGCATGGTGTGTTATTTGTTCTCAGAAAGACGTTTCAAAAGGTCAAATCTATGCACCAACTGCACGGCATGGGAGTCTCTCTTCTAGAACAGCTTTGTATGATTCACAGTTAAATTGATCCTTATTTGTCATCTTGTACTGGGCCTTGAAAAAGAAAACAAAAAGCTATTTTTCATCTCCCCTTTAAAATCCAGCTTTCCTCTAAATGGCTACCCCTTGGTAGGTTTGAAGCCAGGTGTGCTCACAGACTTGGCTGTACGCATGAAGATGGACATATAGGGAACGCCAAGAAAAGAGCTTTGTATTTTTAGCTAAGAGATTTAATATAATTTTTCAGGCAGCTGTGGGGTTTTATGTCTAAATTTGCAAATCCGCCTTAAGTATTCATGCCCCTGGTGTATTTATTTATATTCCCAATATGTGGCCTATTTTAGAAAGCATTCTGTCCACTTTATTTAGAGAGTTTTAATGCTTTTGGACAAAAACTTATTTTGGAAGAAATTAGCCGGCCTGCATGATATCAACTTTTTCTAACAAAGTCAAGTTTATTTCTACAGCACATTTAAAACAAAAGCTGTTGACCAAAGTGGTGTATATCTAAACTAAGCAAATGACATAAAAGCATAGGACAAGAATTACACAGAAGAAACATAAAACAAGAAAACCTGAGTAAGAAATAAAAAATAAAAGTAACCAGTGCTGTCAGCGGTCATCACGATTAACGTGATTAAAATCTTTAACGCACTCAACCCGTCTGGAGCGCAGAATGAACAAACTTTGAACAAACTGCCCGAAATGTGTTGAGAGAGACATTTCACGAATTTTGAGTCAGTCTGATCTCCAGATGCGGTCGTGATGACGGCATTAAGGCATTTAAGCTGCATTAACGCATTAACACTGACAACACTAAAAGTAACACACACACTCTGATTTAAAAGCCAGAGAATGAAAGTGGGTTTCCAAATGGTTTCTGATGTTGGGGAGGTCCTGATGTGAAGGAGCAGTTTGTTCCACCGTTTGGGAACAAACAAACACAGAATCCACAGCAAAGACCTCGGGATAGCCAGGAGCATTTGGTCCGCAGTTCTCAATAACCTTGATAGAGTGTACAAACTACCAGCATGAACTACACCATGGGGCAAAGCAACCACAGTAACTTTGACATGTATAGTAAGTGAGACTTTGGGTGGCATCGTTATAGAGCGATAAAGTCCATAGGGAGTAGGTACAGGTGGCTGGATGGGTCAGCAAAACATCACGCACGCACGCGCGTATTTATATCCTTGTGGAGACATCTCATTGACATAATGCTTTCCCTAGCCGCTTACCCTAACCTTAACCATCAAAAATGAATGGCTAACCCTGACCCTTACTCTAAACCTAACCATAACCTAATTGTAACCCTGACACTAAAACCACATTTTGAGTCTCAAAAAAATGGCTTCAAACTCGTGGGCACCGGGATTTTGGCCCCCGAGGGCTGTCGGTCCCCACGAGTATAGTAAACTTCTAATTTTTGGTCCCCCACAAAGACATAAATACCTGTACACACACACACACACAAACACTGTATTGACAATACATACAGTGTTTATCTTTAGCTTAATGATGTATTGTTGATGTAGAGTAGGGATGTAGTGGCTAAAGCATGGACAGCATACAGCCCTCCCCTGCTTTATGTACTTTCTTCAACTTCCCAACTTTTCACCCCCCCAGAAAACATGTTCACATCTCACGAGAAAAACAAAGAGTCAAAAGTTTTTCTGCTCTTCCTCTCCCAATGGGCACACACTCAGCGTAATTTCCATCAGACTTTTTTTTTCTTCTCCCAATTCTCATTAGCGCGTCCAAAATCTCCATCTCAATCAATGAATACTTTTCCTGCAAGAAACGATGAAAAGATGTACTTGTGTACAAATAAAAAACGGGATATAAGTGGTTGTTGACTATACATGAGATGCAAGAGAACAATTCGTGAAGAAGAAAGAGGGAAAAAAAAAAACGGAACTTTTTAACTGGCCAAATAACAGAAAAACAAAAAGTTAGAAACTAACAGCTAATAACTCTATGCTGGGCCTATGTGCTCGATAAAAAGTAATTAAAAAGGAAAAAAAAAAAAGAGAAAAGCATTAAGCTGCAGGCTTCCGCATCCCCAAAAATCCACCAACCCTGCTGAAAATAAGTTCCAGCTCTGGTATTCACCCTCAAATATTCTTTTTGTTCTTCCTTCCCCATCTCTCGTCGTCATTACCCTCTTTCAGGCCTTCTGGTCTCTTTTTGTCACTTCAAACTCAAACGGCTTGAAAAATTGTCAGTGCCCACCCCTTCCGATGTGTTCATCTTGGTGTTAAAAAAATTAAAAGCATCTCTTAGCTTTCGTTTAATTTCATTTCCTGCACTTTTCCCTCACCTGGGCATTCTGCAAGGCTTGGCTCAAGATATTGCAAAGGTGATTTTGTGAACCATTCTGAACAATTGAAACTGCCCTCCATAAATTCCCTGCCTACACTGAAAAACCCATACATACTTTGCATTAATTTGCATCTTAGAGTAAAACGACTTAAATCTCTCAAATCCAAGTGGCAGTAATTACAAATTTAATTGCAACCAACACTAAGTCGCATTCCATACGTTACATTCATACAGTTACATTCTGAGTCCGTATTCACATACAGTGGGCATAAATCACTGACGGACATCATGTTCTGGATGAGAAATTCATGTATATACTTTAACTTGCTATTTCTTGCTTGTCATTCCTAAACTCCAACTAGAATCCCTCTCTAAAACTCAAATTTTCAATTTTCTGATTTCATCTTATTGTCAAAGCAGTTGATACATCTAACCAGAAATGCATCTATTAAGGTCTCTCGGATAAGTCGGATCAAGGACTAAAGTTAGTCCTTAAAAACAAAAAAGAAAGAAAAAAAAGATTCTCTCTTGTGTTACTGATCCTCTGCTGCAGCTCAGCAGGGGCACAGCCTGTGTCAACACATGGGGGGTACACTGAGACTTCAGAAGGTTTTCACTGTGTTTGTATAATTCAGCCACATATTTGTTTCAAATTACTGTCAGATTTTTCACATAACAAGCAGCACTGATTTTGTGCCTCATCATTTCTGCTGGAAGCACTTTATGAGGTGGTCTTTCACGTAAACGTCACACATGTTTTCTGCACCCATAAGCTAGAAAAGATGAATGACACAGAGGTCAATCCATCAAACGATGCCAACACAGATATAAAACAGGAAACATTAAATTCAAATACATTCTGAAACCTTTTCACTGGATTAGATTTGCAATATTTAGATGTTCTACATTTGATCAATTTAATCGGTTTTCATAATCTCGGGAATTAAAAATGTACTAATGCTACGCTAGATTAATTCAGGTATGTATATATTTGGTTAATTAGCAATCAAGGCTTATTGTCTATTTGGTACAATTCTAGCAAGTACTTGGAAAAGAGAGTTTTTTGTCTAGTGTATATCTGGCATTTTGAACAGGTCTTTCATAATTTCAAAAGTCTCCAAAACTAACATTTTCTTTGACTGACTCATATTAAATTGATTAGGGTCAACTTTAGTGTGACCAATAATACACTCACAGAAGCACACATTAGAATGTCGTTGATCTCTCCCCCCACCACACTCCCTGCCAGTGGCTGGTGCACCCACCCGCTCGTGCATCGGTGGTTCTTGGTGTCTGAGGCTGGGTGCCCTTTTCTCCTCTGTTTTTCTTTCCCTTTCCCTCTGTTAACTCCCTTCTCAACCTCTCTTTCCTGTCCCAGGGTCCTGTCCTTTCTGATTGTAATAACTCAAAATGATAAAAGGTTGAATAAAATATGAAAATCAAGTGGATCAGTGTAGCAAAAGCCCTAATGGTCTACTCGGGAAAAATAAATCTGTTGGGCATTTTTCTTGGCCTTCAGACAACAAAATATATATATATATATATATTATATATATATATTTATTTATTTATTTATTTATTTATTTTTAAAGGCCAAGAAAAATCTGTGAACAGGGCATTTTTCTTGGCCCATAAAGACGAGCCTTGATCTGTTACACTTTACTGCTTAACGGACCTTGACCTGGCAGCAACCAAAACCCTTTTGGAAACTTTTGAGAGAATTTTACAACAGAAACCAAAACAATGTTGAAACGTTTCTCACTGATTCATCGACCAAACCAACACATTTCACCATGTCAGCAAACCTGTCCTTCAGCATTTTGGGAAACTACCACAAGGTAGAGGCTTTCCTTGGAGAAGGGGGCTTTGGCATTGTAACCAAATGTCGCGACACAAAACCCAACCAAGCTGTGGCTATTAAAGTCAACAAGAGTCATCCTGATATTCTGCAACATTCTGCACTCACGACAACATAGTAGACCTACGCAGAGCCTACTGCAAGACTTTGCAGTTTGACATCTAAATGTTGTAGCTGTTTACTATCACCAGGGGGCAGTGTCACTGACAACCAACCTGCACTTTTGGTTGTTCAGCCAGTCGTGGAAATTAGTGAATTTATAACATAAAATAACTAAAATGGAGTGTGCCCATTGAAAAGTTGGTTTTCGTTCTTGATGGTGGTCCACCGGCCTGTGCTTTTCATGCCGTTTTTGTTTATTATCTTTGATAAAAGATAAAGAACAGCCCAGACTTGGCTCTGAACTTCACCAACATTCAACAAAAACCCCCTTTTGATGTCTATTGGAGTCTCAGTGGTGTTCACAATAGGTACTGGAGACTGGAGATGATCAGTGTTTGATGGACTAGAGTCTGTTCTTCACAGAGCAATAAACCAGAGTCTTTGCCAGCAACGAGGAGACCATATGATGTGTAAATATACAATTTTTCCACAAAATTTGGGATCATCACTACAATATTTATGAGCACGGTGAACTGACGTCATACCTTTTTCTTTCCACGTGCAACCAACCAATGTAAAAGGTCAATAATAAATATCATATAGAATAAATATGTAGTGCTTTTTGGCTTAACCGCTGAGTACATTCACCAGTGATGTAGGGTATGCATACAGCCTGAAAGGAGAATCCCAGGTAAAGCTTTATGGGAATATCAAGATCACATCTGGATTACAGCACCAGGACAGTTCAGACTGACAATGTGAGATTTTAGCTTGAAAATAAAGCTAAAATAATAAAATGATTACAATAAAGTAACAGTAGATATTTGAAATTATATGAAAGATGATTGGTATTTTTTAAAGTGTAAGCCTTACCTCATAGATTCCTCCAAACAGAGACATAAACTTGCTGAGGAGAGCTGCACACAGACTGGCGATGTGCACAAAGGGACCCTGACAGGAGGAATAACGCAGACAGAAATCAGGTGGAAAAAAAATTACAAATTAACAAGCACTCTGGGCTCCTGTTTGTTGTGAGTCAGTCACACAAGACATCACAACTCTTTGAAAACACATCAACAGGGAGAAAGTCAGCAGGAATATTAACATTCAGAGTGTGAGGTTCAAAGTGGAACTAACAGGATTAAAAGTGAGAGCAGCAGAAAAGTGATGCTCAATTTAAAAGGCAGCGAGAGGCCTGCACTGAATCTAAACGCTGGATGTTGCTGCAGTGCTGTGTAACCAGAAGAGCCTGAGGGCTGTTTGTGTGCACAAGTGTTGGGAAACAGTGTTTTCCTGCAAGAATGTCTTCAGGCAAAGCGGTCTTTTGTGGGGGTAGGGAAAACCATAAGTAAGTGAAATTTTATTTCTACAGCACCTTTCAAGACAAAGATCACAAAGTGCTTCACAAAGAAATACCAGAGCATTTAAAACAAACAAACAAAAAGTTAACCAAACCGGAACAATACCCAGAGATATAAACAACATCTGCATCGTGAACTAAAGGGATGTAAATATTCCCAGAAAAACAGTCTTCTCTCTCCCAGCCGGATTAGACAAGATCCCTGCACCTTCCTACTGTCTTCCACCTGAACCCGAGCACATCAGCCATTTATGAACAATTTGTAATTCATGACGTAGGGATGTGAATGAGCAGAAGAAGGTTCATGTGCTGTAGGGTGTGAGTACATAGACAGATCTGAGACAAGTCGTTTAACAACACATCCGAACACTGTTCAGACACTTTACTTTGACCTACGTGGGTTTCTAACGACCAGTAATGATTTGAGTGGAAGCCCGTCTTCTGAAGCGATGTTTAATGTTTATTTTTGAATGTTGTAAAAGCCAGCATTCACAGCTGAAAGGGCCCAGCTGCTAGCGAGGGCTCTGTATCACAACACAAAGGTTTAATGCTGTGAATCACTGAAACTGTGCTAGTAAACAACAAGAGTAGAATGTGGGTCAGCCCTTGGGTTTTGCTGAAAAGGGAAAAAAAGAAACTGGATTGTGTCTCATAAAGGTAGTGATAAAGACATGGCTCTAGGTTTCTGTCCTACACAGACAAAACATACTAACTGCACTTCTGTTCAAAACAAACTTGACATCTTAACTTATCTTACTAGGAACTGTTAGTCTTCACTCTGTGCAAACATACATGTATTCGTCCACACAGCCTGAAATCTTAGGCAGCTTTCTTGTCATTTCTTTAAGCGCTCTTCAGGAATAGTTCTCCAGACTTCTTGAACGACATTCACAGCTCTTCTTTAAACGTTGGCTGACTTTTATTTCGCTCTCTCTGAAGGTGATCCCTCACTGATTCAATAATGCTGTGAGGAGGCCAACCCATGAATGATAGTGTTCCATTGAGTGTTTTTCTATCCATGTTTGCTTTTAATGCATTGGGATTGTGTTTGGAATCATACTAAAAATGAAAGCGGTTGCCAGTCAGACACTTTCCAGACGGGAGTGGGTGGTGGATCAAAATCTGACAGTACTTTCTGCGTTCATAACTCCACCTAATGTCAAAATTCCCAAGATCACTGGCTGAAATGCAGCCCCTAACCATAACAGACCAGTTACCACTGACTTTCAGTTAAGTTCTTGTGAAATCTGGGATACCCCTTCTTTAAGAATAGCCTCTTGACTGCCACTCTTCTACTGAAACTGTTTCAGATGAGGCTTCAATGAATATTAGTTGGATCAACAAACGGGTCAGCTACATCTCTCGGGTCCTGTGCCAGAGGATTTTTTCCTATGTCTTCAGACATGACTTTCAGATACTGTTTATCAGGTAGTTTTGTTAGGCCTGCCACTACTTTTGTCCTACACCAGTTTTCCCAATTTTTTTAAGGACACACTGCAAACTGTGCTTTAGAAATCACCTGGTGCAAAAATTCTATTTTATGTCTGACAAACTGTGTTACCTTTGGCATTTTTCATAGAATCAACTAAAGAAATGGGAACAAATTAAATGTTTTTGAGGCAGGCCACAAGTAACAAAGTGCCTATACGCACACACAGTTATGTTATGTCTGTTATGTGTAGACAGAACACTAGTTTATCCCTTAAGTTAGGAGCATTGGTTTTTTTTTTTTTGCTTGAATGATTCATGGGTCAGCAGCTTAGCGATCAAAAAAATATACCTCTGAAAATAGTCCATTATCAGGACTGGATAGGAAATGAGTGAAAAACCAGTGACTATCCAAAGATGATATTTAAAAGACTTTCAGAAAGCTAGAGAACTATTGCTTATGGCCACTTTAAAAATTATAAGAATGTTTAGCTCCTGGGAAGGTTTTTGCACAATGCTGTATGTGCAAAAACCTTCCACATACACATACAACAATAGTAACAACCTGCAATAACTGTTATAGCATCTAATTTCCAATGAGAGCAGGGTTTCCCTCATGTGGAATATTATTACTACTTCTCTGAACTCTTAAGTTATGGTAAGACTTGTAGTCTATGGATTATAAGTCTAAAGTGATAACTGACCATAGCAAAAACAACTCACTTTTTCCAACTTCAAGGTCACAAAAATCATTCAAACTATAAATTGTAAATTGTTATTGATACTTTTTACCTCCTCGTCCTAAAGTGTATATTTATTTTCTTACTCTTCTTATGTTTATTGCTTGGGGGTTTTTTGCACTAATGTAACTAGAGTGTTGTTGTCTCTGTATATTAGCAAAGATGACAATAATGTTTAGTTTGACTTTGATTTTTCAGTTTATAGAAATTTGGAAGCTCAATTTTGCTCTAATGCCTCAAGAATTAATTTGTTATACAACTAAAAAAAACAAACAAAACTAAAGTCAACACCTAAATTATATTGGAGAGAAAAGTAACACCAGACAGAACAGTCTTACTAAAAGCTAACTAGCCTAGCTTAGCGGACTACCAGTAACTACCATCTCTGCCAAATTAATGAGGTAAATGTATTCCACCTTAAATTTTATTGCACCTTTTAGTTTTTTATTCCACCTTATAATTTGCCTAAGTAGATATAGAAATGTTTTTAAAAGGCCTTTTTTAAACATAAATGCTTAATGAAAGAAAGTGATTGTCATCAACATGTGTGGAAGCAGCTTGTATTACATAAACTCTTATTAGCCACGTCCTGTAATGACTGACTTACTGACTGGAAAAGTTGTCAGTTTTTTTCTGTGTCCCAAATGTATCGTCCGTCTCATCTTCCCATTCAGAAAGCTACTTGTAGTCATTTGTATCCTCACCCATGCACTACATGTACATTTACAGTGGGTGAAGCAAATTTGTTTTACCTCTTTGCCCAGTGGCATGCCACTGCCCAGGGCACAGGTGAGCCCGATGACTTTGGCCACAAAAGTTTTGAAGGTGAGGTATTCTTTCAGCACGACTCCACGCAGAATGGTCTTCATCTCTGGAATACCTGAACCTGTAATAGGAAAACAGTGGGCACATACAGCTGATTGTTTTTAATCAAACATTATTTTTCCAGCTGTTATTAGTCACAAACAAATCTCTAAGAACTGATGTTAATTCTATTTTTATTTTTTTTGGTGGGGGGGGGGGTCCAATTATTTGATAAGAGTTTTATAATCATATTTATTAAGATGAATAACATTTTGATCCAATAAATTCTGATAAGTACATGACATCACATCAATTTTTTTTTTTCCAACCTCACACTAAAAAAGATCTCTCACCATATTCCATCCCATAAGAGGGAACACCTTCTAAAGCTGCAATTTGTATGAACTTTGGTGCCAATTATAGCCTGACCATAACTGACCATATTATCAGACTATTATGTTAGACTGAACAGTATTCACTGTAGCTATCAAAGAACAACATGTTTATACTATTATTTACGCAGTAGCAGTAGTCCACTGTGAAGGAAGGAATGTTTTTTTTAGTAAAACTACTGGTGATATTGTGTTGCTATCATTAAATTCCTAGTATTGGGTCTCAATCAGTATATCATTCTAGCTCAGATTTGACCCATATGTGGACTAAAATAGTTGGGAAAATATTCTTAAGCGTTCCAGCTCACCTTTTGGTTTTTCACCCTAATGATAGCCTTCACTTGCATCAACATTTCTTTGGACCTTATATTCAGAGTTACCGTGAACAGCTTCAAAACACAGGTTTAACACTCCGGATCACTTGTCTTAGAATAACAAGTGAACAGGCCTTACCTGGCCATGAAAGTGCTTGATAGTCACTTGCCCAATTACCTTTTGACATTCTAAAAAAAATGGAGCACTGTTTATATAAAAATAAATGGAATACATTCACGCCCTTGATTTAAATCTTATAGTCTGCACTTCTGTCACACCAACTGATTTAAAATCCATTATGCTGGTGTACAGATGCAAAGTGACAAACTGACAAATTACTGACAAATATTTATGGCCCTGCATAATTAATTCATTATTTTGTGGTTACTCAGTCACAAGGTCTAAATGGGTCAAATGCAAGTGGTTAGCAAACCGGTATTATTTTATACACATCATACCAACAGCCTGTGGAGCAAGGATCTGAGTGAAGCCTGCGGAAAAGGTGATGAGGACAACGGGGTAGGTGACCCAGGCCAGGTACTGCAGGAACACATTACTGTCCAGACCTCCGTACATCCACTTCTGTGCTGTGGACACACAAACCAGGACAGAAGTGTAAAGCCACCAGTCACTGCATCGCAGACACACTCTACATGAAACAATATGTTCATTCAGAATACAGTCAGAGATAAAACAAGAACAAACTGATGAACACAGTTCATCAAAAAACAAAAAAACATAAGTGACCTGCCTTTTCACGATCACATTGTCGACTCTTTAGGATCTTTTTAATTTAAAAATGTCATCCTTTTCAGTTGATATACTAGTGAACAATCATCTCACACTCATTTTGAATGTTTCTAGCCCTTCCTGTTGTGTTTTTCCATTTCCTTGCAGGAATAACCAGGTCACTGTTTTGGCAGTTTCCAAAAAGTCTGTTGTCTTGCAGTCCACTGTTGTGGTCTACAGCTGGTTGGAGAAGTCCTTGTTCTGCTTTAAATGCCCACTGCTCCTCTGCTGCATAAACTTCACAAAGGTGTAGAGCTACACAAAGAATAAATTGGCAACTGCTCTCTAATGTGGTGGAGCTGATCTCAAATAACAGGATAAAAGACTCGCTGACTACAGCCTGATTTACTTGCAGAACCACCTAGAACTTCCACAACTTGTGCCGAACAGTTATGGAAGTTATGCTGTTAATAAAGCATAACTTGCTGTCCAGCTGGAAGAAGGTCCAGTACCCGGCCCAATTTTAATTCCAAGTCATCGGGTGACTTAAAGCTTTTTTTTTCTTTTGCATTCTAGTGCAGATTCTCATCGCCTTTTTCAGATTCCATGTCTGCACCAAACAACTCTCCAATTATTTTCAGCCCCATGAAAAGGCTTAAGTACAATTTATTGCCATTCTCTGCCAGGCATTTAACAAATTCCAAACAGACTCAAATGGCATCTTCATGAATTCTAAATCTTTGCCACCACTGGCTCATGTAAAGGTCTTTCTCCTGATTAAATTTCAAAATTTGTATTAAATTTGGTATTTTAAAAAAATGGATGAGAGAATTATACCAGAATCTAAGTTGAGAGAGGCTCTAGTTTTGCCATATGGAAATAATTATTTTCTCCATTTCTAAAGCGCTTAATTGACGAATTCCTTATGTCATGCAAGTTAAAATTCTTATTTTCCCTTCGTTTATTTTACAATTTTTAAAACACTTCATGTTTGTACACATGGTTAAAAATGTCTGAAAATATAGACACGATATACATTTCAACTGAACTGTGCACTTTTCCCATCTGTTCTATCTCACCCTTTTACCACCTCCCCTTCCCACGAACTTCTCTCTCTTCCCACTCTAATCCCAATATAAAACAATCTGTACAATACTTGCCTTTGTTACTATAAGCACTCTCCATTCCCAAACCTACAGGTGAAAAATGCAGTCCTTCGCTTGCTTACCTTGTAGGCAGATGGCGATGCAGAAGTCCACCACCCAGCTGACCAGGGCCATGAGGAGTCCCAGCAGGATGAGGAAGATCCAGTCCTCGCCGACACGCGAGATCAGGAACTTCTGACAGCGAACCGTGCAGACTAAAGGGACAGCAGGAAACAAGGTAACATGTTAAGACTACATCACCCAGAGATTGGCACTATCACTTGGACGGGGCAAACAGAATTTATTCAAAATTAGCCAATAATAGCTGTGTTTCCATCTGACAGTTTCTGAAACATTGAGCAGCAGTAAACATGCTGACTGCCCAGAAAACTACTTCATCCTAAATACTACAAAACTTTAGTGGTGAGTGATGTAAAAAAAACAAAACAAAATAAAAATGCAAAAGTTCATCAGTTTCCTAAATTTAAGATTCATGATTCAAACAAAAATAGATCAATATAAAGTCCACCAGAGTCAAGAAACAAGCAAGCCT